>BOPN01001414.1:148198-153198 GCA_017312705.2 Penaeus japonicus
TAAAAGTTAAGGGAGAATAGAGGAGGGAAACAACATAACCAAAAGATTTTTCATTCACAAAACATAACTATGATGATGATAATAATACCTATAGTAATGACAAAGACATACATAAAAATATTGACAACAAAACAATCATGGGAATAACAAAGCAAACAATATAAACAACTCATCAACAAAAAACAACAACAAAAAAACAAGGAATCACAAAGAAACTAACATAAACAACCCATTTAACCTAAAGACAAAGCAAACAGAAGAAAAAAGAAAAAAAAATAGTTACTCACAATCAGTAATATCATTAAACCCAACAATAGTGGTTTGCTCTTGCACTTCCGGTTCAAGTGTTTCAAAGATTCCGGGAAGACAGATCGGCTGGGTGTATTCTGAGGGAAAATTGAGTAATATTAATGGTTTATAGATTCTGGGATAAGGGTAATTATTAGTGTATGTGTTTAGGTTAGAATGGTAATTATTATTATCATTCGCGTAATGAGAAAGAAAAGGATTAATGACTTTTGTGTTATTTATATACGTTTTCTTTTGAATTTTTTGTTATTTATATGTTTTTTTTTATTATTCACTTCACTAAATAAACCGAAATCGTAGGATGATTATTCGATAAGGATGAATATTAGATTAATTTAGTTTCCCTTACATGAGATTATGAGCGAATCCATTTGTTTAACCTGGATCACCAATTAAATTTAATAATTTGATCCCAGACTCTAGGGACACGCCCATAAAAATTTCATCACGATTTATTTTTAACGATTTCTCGTATTCCTGATGACACAAGAAATCAAACGATTGACCAATATAAAAAAGAAAAGGAAGAAGAAAAAAAAGAACGAACGATCACATAACCTCCCAGTTAAGCAGATTAAAAAATAAGAAAGAAAAAAATCACTTCTCAAGTTTGTAAATTCATACACAAACTTTATCACAGTTCATGCCATTCCCGAAGGAATATCACTGAAAAAGAATATCACTGCAAAGAATTATCACAACAAAGGAATATCACTGCGAAGGAATATCACTGCGAAGGATTATCAATGCGAAGGATTATCACAGCAAAAGAATATCACTGCAAAGGAATATCACTGCGGAGAAAATATCACAACAAAGGAATATCACTGCGAAGGAATATCACTGCAAAGAAAATATCAATGCGAAAGAATATCACTGCAAAGGAATATCACTGCGAAGGAAATATCACTGCAAAAGAATATCAATGCGAAGGATTATCACAGCGAAAGAAAATATCACTTTACCAGTGCAGGATTCTCAAATGATTATTCCCTCACATACCATCAAACTCCATAGGAAGGGCTAGTTCGAGGAGGCCCAAGTTGTAGCCACTGAGAAGGTCCTTCGTTCCTTTGACCATAGGATGAATTCTGCGGCCGATGACGTAATTCAAGATGGCGTTGGGGTCAGGCACTCGGCGACTCACGTTCAGCTGCACGAGGTTTCTGGGGGGATTGATTGGTTTTTGTCTCATTGTTGACGTTTTTTTTTTTTTTTTTTTTTTTTTGGTGGGGTGGGGGTGGGGTAGGGTAGGAGAGGGGGGAATTGTGTTTTGGAAGAGGTAAAGATTATTTTTTTGGGGGGTGGGGGGTGGGGGAGATTTGTATTTTGGAAGAGGGGTAAATATATATATATATATTATTATTATTATTTTTTTTTATTATTATTATTTTTTTTGAGGGGGGGGGGGTGGATATTTAGGGGTAAAGATGATTTATTTTTTGTTGGGGGGGGGGTATTTATATTTTTGGAATAGGGTACACGAAAATCATTTTTTGTGGAATATGATATTAAAAAATGATTAATTGATAAAAAATACTTTTAGGTCTTCAACTTTTTTGTATCATTCAATTTATCTCGTATTTTAGAAGGGGATAAAGATAATTTCCTTGACAACGAGATGAAAACAGAACATCAATATTCGATGTAACTTCTCATATTTCATGAAATTTTTTTATACCAATATGCGTTCCCTCATTTAAAACAAATCATACAAATTTAGTAGAAAATCATAGCTCATAGTCATGCACCACGACCATGATGTATCGGTTTGTCTGTCGTTATACTTTTGCAGATATATGCTTTTGTTGATAAGAAATACACTCTTTCTCTATCGGATTCCTATGACTTTTTATCCATGATTGTGCAGTTATAAAAGTAAAAAAGGGTTTAAAACACTATACACAGAGTACATTAGATTTACTTAAACATGAGACAACAGTATATGAAACCCAGAGGAAATTTCAAACCTTTCAAAGCTTATTCTTTTGACATTCCTATTTAGTCCACAATGTTTCTAATACTAAATTATTCTAATTTTTAATGTTAAATTAAAAAGAAATTAAACTCAACTCACATGTTCGGCGAGGCGACACAATCAGCGTCCGTGAGTATATGGAAGCGACTGATGACCGCCCCCGTGCACCGGTAGTGAAACCTCCCGTCTTCGCTCGACCCGAGGGCGGCAATCCACGGCAGAGGCGAACCTTCCAGAGGGTTGTCTGGATTCTGAGGGTTCTGCAAACAGGAGGGGGTGGGGTGGAGTGGGGTGGGGGGGTTGTGAGTGTTAGTATGGTCTGCCTAACCTAAGAGCTGTTTCTCTATCATTCTAAAGACAACAACGGTTATGAAGTTAATGAGTAAAGTGCTCTTATGGTCCGGCTAACCTAACCTCATTCTAAAGACAGCAACGGCATGGCAATTGCTGAATAAATCCCAAGGAATGGAGACTCACCCTCCCGCAGTCGAGGGGCAGTACCGTCTCGACGCCGCTGGCCTCCAGAAGGACTCTCACTCTGTTCTCGAAGGCTCCTGCCAACGCGTCTTCGTTACCTGCCAGCCTCGTAGTGACCTGCGGTTGCTGTTGCTGCCGCTGGCTCTCCTTCATGTCCTTCATGACGACCGCTAGCCCGCCCATGAGAGGGTCCTTCGGGTCTTCCATCTCCACCACGTGCATCATGTCCTCAATGGTCTGGTCGGAAATGGGCGAAGGAAGGAATGTACAGTCCATCGGGAAAGGGGGGGATCTCTCTCTCTCTTTCTCTCGTCTCTGTCTCTCCATTTCTCTTTCTCTCTCTCTCTCTCTCGTCTCTGTCTGTCTGTCTGTCTGTCTGTCTCTCTTTCTCTCTCTCTCTCTCTCTCTCTCTCTCTCTCTCTCTCGTCTCTGTCTGTCTGTCTGTCTCTCTCTCTCTCTCTCTCTCTCAGCCCTGGACTTAATTTTAAACAAGAATTATAAAAAGAAGAAGGAATATATCACTACAAGTTTTTGCAATCTCCAGTCCCAGAAAAAAAAGCCAGCTCACAGATGAAAATTTGTATCATTTATTTACAAAAGAGAAAAACAAGAAACACACTTACTCATGCTGGAATGCATTTAATAACATGGGTAGAAAATGCTCATTGTTTCATATCTATATTTTTTTCTTAATCCTAAATGATAAAAAAGTTTATCCATCTCTCTCTCTCTCTCTCTTTCTCATTCTTTCTTTCTCCCTCTCTCTCTCTCTCTTTCTCATTCTCATTCTTTCTTTCTCCCTCTCTCTCTCTCTCTCTCTCTCTTTCTTTCTCCCTCTCCCCCCCCCTCTCTCTCTCTTTCGCTCTCCCCTCCCCCCCCTCTCTCTCTCTCATTTATATACACATTCAAGTAAAGACAATTCACTACGCGATAACGATGGTTATTTCGCCAGAATACAAAAGGATTTGCACATATAGGCCTAACATACCGACTTGCACTATCATTGCTGAAGGTAGAAGAAGAAAAACAGAGTTGCATGATAGTCGAATAATATGATTCGCTCCTGGCAAGATAAAAAAGGTTAAAAAAAAGGGGGGAGAAGGAGGGAGAGGGAGGGAGGAACAGAGAGAGAGAGAGAGAGAGAGAGAGAGAGAGAGAGAGAGAGAGAGAGAGAGAAAGAGAGGGAGAGAGACGAGAGAGAGAGAGAGAGAGAGAGAGAGAGAGACGAGAGAGAGAGAAAAGACAGAAAGAGAAAAAAGAAAGATAAAGAAAGACAGAAAGATAAAGAAAGAAACACAGAAAGAAAGAGAGGACGACAGAAGAAGAAGAAGAAGAAGAAGAAGAAGAAGAAGAAAAAAAAAAACAGCAAAACAACCAAACCTTAAAAGAAAACAAAACAAAACAAAACAGCATCGTAAACCGCCTTTTGATTAAGTCGAAGTTTCGTGTCTCGCCACCGTGTCTTCTACATACCAAAGTCAACAATAACCATCCAATGTATACAAGGTTACGTAATCATAAGGGTATATCATTGTATATGTCGTTACTAAAGAAAGCCTTATGAGTTTATGATAATCTCAAGTACAACAGGAATTACAAGAAGAGTTTATATAATTCGTATTTTTATTAATGGACACTACGTGTTGGTATGAATGCTGGGACTGGCCATGGCTTATTGCGCACTGGAAAAGAGAGAGAGAGAGAGAGAGAGAGAGAATGAGAGAGAGAGAGAGAGAGAGAGAGAGAGAGTGAGAGAGTGAGAGAGAGAGAGAGAGAGAGAGCGAGAGAGAGTGAGAGAGAGAGAAAGAGAGAGAGTGAGAGAGAGAGAAAGAGAGAGAGACAGAGAGAGAGAAAGAGAGAGAGAAAGAGAGAAAGAAAGAGAAAAAGAAAGAAAGAAAAAAAAAAGGAAAGAAAAAATAGAGAGCAAAATATATATCCCCTAAAAAGCAAAGTTCAGGACCTTCCCCCATTCAAAAAAGACCAATAATGTTTTTTTTCTGCAAAATTACTTCCTCTCTTGCCTGCGAAGGGACTTACCACACCTAAGTTCCTCCAGCAAAGGCCAATAAGTCCTCAGTCCAAAGAAATATAAACAATAGCGTCGAATTTTGCACTCGGGTCGGGAGGCAGTCGCGTTCAGTTTAATAATAATAATAATAATAATGATAATAATAATAATAATAATAATAATAATTATTATTATTATTATTATTATTATTATTATTATTATTATCTT
>BOPN01001414.1:155698-158198 GCA_017312705.2 Penaeus japonicus
TAAAAGTGAAAACAAATTGTGCAAACACAATTCTCCTTCTAAATCCCGGACAGAAAATAATCCAAACATTGACATGACAACACGCCCAAAATATGGCCATAAAAAAAGAGAGAAAAAAGTGAATCCATGAATAATCAAACATGGAAACGTGAAGGACACATAAACATACAACAAAAACAAAAAACCAGATCTATGACACTAAAAAGACAAAAATAAAACAACATAAAACAAAAACAAAGAAACAACTAAACAAAAACAAAGAAACAACAAAACAAAAACAAGGAAACAAATGAACAAAAGCATAGAAACAACTACATAAAAACAAAGAAACAACAAAACAAAAACAAGGAAACAAATAAACAAAAACAAAAAACAAAACAAAAACAAAGAAACAACTAAACAAAAACAAAGAAACAACAAAAAACAAAGAAACAACTAAACAAAACAAAAAAGAAACAACTAAACAAAAACAAAAAACAACTAAACAAAAACCAAAAACAATGAAACAACAAAACAAAGAAACAACCAAACAAAAACAAAGAAACAACCAAACAAAAACAAAAAAACAACAAAACAAAAACAAAGAAACAACAAAACAAAGAAACAACAAAACAACTAAACAAAAACAAAGAAACAACAAAACAAAAACAAATAAACAACAAAACAAAAGCAAAGGAAACAAATAAACAAAAGCAAAGAAACAACTAAATAAAACCAAGAAACAACCAAACAAAACCAAAAACAAAGTAACAACCAAACAAAAACAAAAAACAACAAAACAACCAAACAACAAAACAAAAAACAAAGAAACAACCAAAAAAACAAAAAAAAACAAAGAAACAACCAAAAAACAAAAAAAACAAAGAAACAACAAGACAAAACCAAAACCAAAAACCAAAACCAAAAACCAAAACCAAAAACCAAACCTTACCTCTCGACAAGTGGTTCGCATGGCCAGGATGTCCCAAAGCAATGACGAACAAGGAAAGAAACACGAGGTCCTTCATGCCGATGGCACAAGAAGGAGAGGTGTTCCTAGTCGCTCTCGGAAGGTCTGAAATGCGAGAAAAAAAAAAAAACATTGCATTAAGAGGTTGTTGTTTATTCGTTTGTAGATGGTGCAATGTGCTTCCAAGTGCTACATCATGATTTTTGTGAGTTTGATCGGCGTTCCGTATGGTGATGTTACTCAAGGAATGTTTGGAAGTACTGTTTATAGGCACACGAAGCACGGAGGCATTGTGGTGATGCATACAAATGTGCAGCTATACTTGCAGCGCCTCGCCTGTGGTCTCACTATGGCCTTACTGTGGTCTCACTTATGGTCTCACTGTAGCCTCACCGTAGCCTCACCTGTGACCTCCCTATGGCCTCACGGTGGCCTAACTGTGGCCTCACCTGTAGCCTCACCTATGGCCCCCCTGTGTCCTCACCGTAGCCTCACCTATGGCCTCACCGTAGCCTCACCGTAGCCTCACCTATAGCATCCCCTTGACCTTCAAGCGCCGGCTGGCCGCTTCGACCTACATGTGAGCGAATCATTCCCTCCTTAGCTAGACATTTGCATATTTTCTTTCTGGACTTTCACACGAGCGACAAATCATTCGCAAAATGTTTCAGGGAATGTTGAATGTGGGCTCTGCATCTGCATAGTCATGCATGTGCAAAACTGAAACGTTTGATTGTAATGCTGGGAGTGTGTGTGTGTGTGTGTGTGTGGATACATGTGTGTGTGTGTGTGGATACATATGTATGTGTTTATACACTCATTATCTATCTATGAGTATATATGATTATACATATATATAAAAAGGAGGAAATCCCAAGAAGAGAAGGGGAATAATATGAAGAAGAAGAAAGAGGATCCTTAGTTATCAAAGGTGCGCGCACAACATCCAATCGCACACCAAACAGCTTGAGGAACTGCATCTATGAATGATATTAATACATCGCCACTTCAAAGAGTATCATATATTTACTATATATACTTTCCCAACCAATCAACTCCTAGCTAACAATCCAAGACAGACAGACAGACAGGCTAACATATACATACATAATACATACATACATACATACATATATATACATACACACACACACACACACAGTAAACACAAACTATCTATATCTACGATATACCCACCTATATCTGCACACACACACACTCAAGAATCTTTAAATCCTCGAAATTTACCTGCGATCACCCCTGCGTATTTCGCTTTAACAGTCGAGCAGGTGTGTTGCAGGAAGGAATCTCTTGCACTGAGAGTCTGGGTTCTGCCTCAGCGCTTTATATCAGGGTCGCATGATGCCAGATGCCAGTTCTCATTTTTTGGGGGGGTTTATTTCTTATATGTGTAGGTTAGAATGCGTGAGAATACGTTTAATGTTTAGGGATATTGTATTTATTGTAAAGTTCGTATATATATATTTATGTATATGTATCTTTCTAAAATTATTATACTTTGAGGGGTTCAGATACACCTGGATATATTTG
>BOPN01001414.1:168198-171277 GCA_017312705.2 Penaeus japonicus
CCCAAACATAAATTTTTACCCAAAAGAATGCCCCCCCCACCACAAAAAAAAAAAAAAAAAAAAAAAAAAAAAAAAGAAAAAAAAAATAATAATAATAAAAAATAATAATAAAAAATTTAAAAAAATCCAAAATATTCGCGGTTCATGGTAGAAACATCGACTTTAACCTCAACATACCTGAAATTGTCACTCAACCTGGAAACAAGTGGTTACAGGTGATGGAAAAGTACAAGAACTTTTCGCTCTCTTGCTCTATCGGGGAAGCCAAGCGGGGAAAGTAGTCTGGGTACACACACACACACACACACGCACACACACACACATTGGAACAGCGAGCACCGGATTTCGGTTGAGTGAAGTTTCCAGATATGTTTCTCAGTCGTTGAGTCAAAAACGCTGTCGTGCGGTCAACATACTTGGTGTTAATAAATGTATGAAATTTACATACACACACACACACACACACACACATATATATATATATGTGTGTGTGTGTGTGTGTGTGTATGTATATGTACATGTATGTGTATGCGTATGTATATGTATGTATGTGTGTGTGTGTGTGTGTGTGTGTTTGTGTGTGTGCATATATATATATATATATATATGTATATATATATATATATATATATATATATATATATATATATATATATATATATATATATATATATACCCACACACATACACACATAACATACATACATGTGTGTGTGTGTGTGTGTTTGTGTGTGTGCATATATATATGTATATATATATATACATACATATATATATATATATATATATATATATATATATACATACCCACACACATACACACATAACATACATACAAATGCACACACACCTACAGAAACAGATAAACCTATTCAAATATCAAGCGAATGCATTTGTGTTTTTGTTTACAAGCATTCTCTTCCTTTTTTTAAACCAACCGTAAAGACAATTACGTACTTGCTTACCTCCAATAATCTCTACCTCAAGGACTTGCAAGAGGGAAAGTCCGGAAGTTGAAGCAACACTACGCTGCAAGGTCTGCACAGCTTCAACAGCGGGCAACGCTCAACCTGTTGGAGTAAATTTCCTCGCAAATCTTTGGAATATAAAGGGGTTTACTTCATATACAAAAATATAGATAAACGAACATTTTGTAGAAAAACAACTACAACTATAACATATATATTCCCACAAGCTTATTTATCGATCGATCTATCTTTACATCTATCATGTATCTTTACAACACTTAAAAAAAAAAAAAAAAAATGCTATGCCATCTTACCTTATTTTTAGAATAACAACTACAACTACAAAATATATTCCCACAAACCTATCCATCGATCGATCTATCTTTACATCTATCATGTATCTTTATAACACATTTTTTAATTCTCCGCTATGAAATCTTACCTTACTAACCTATCGATCTATCTATCTATCTTTACATCTACCATGTATCTTTACAACACATTAAAAAAAAATAATAATAAAATAATAATAATAATAAAAATAAAAAAAAAATAAATAAATAAATAAAAAAATAAATAAAATGCTATGCCATCTTATCTTACTTACCTCAATAGTCTCCGCCTCCTTAAAGTAAGCCGTTTCGGAAACTCTTCTCCTAAATGCATCACGTGGTTCTTCAGGAGTAGGAACAGCGTCTTCACTCGCCATCAAGTGTTTAACTCGCCGCCAACTAAGGACATAGGATTTGCCTTCCAGAAGATACTCCAAGTCTTCATCGATGTATTTTCTGTAAGGTCCTGTCTTCTGTATCTGGGTGTAATCTGTGTATTTGGCGGAGTTCTTCATGTCTAAGTATCTATGGCCACAGATGATTTCCAGAAGCTCTTGGTGGAGACTCGAATCGGTTTCTCGTCTGGTCACAATTGGGCATTTTGTTTTCTCGTATTTTGGGTGGCTTTTGGATGAGTGAAAGTAGTCTTTCTGTATTTGCTCGCCGACTGATTCCATCAACTTGTTTGCCGGTATTGATCTGTGCATCTGTGGAGATTAAAAAAAAGGAAAAAGAAAAGGAAAAAGAAAGAAGAAAACAATATTTAGTATTGTAATCAATTTGGATTTAGTTATTTTACGATTACTTGCGTGACTATTGGGATAATGAATTAAGATTGAATTGTAGAAAAAAAACATAGAATTGAAGAGTAATTTGCATAAAAAAACGAAGAATTTAATAGTAATTTGCAGAAAAAACGAAGAATTCAAGAGTAACTGCAGAATTTTTTTTTTATGTAAAAAAAGGAAAGAAAAAAAAATTGTCTTTGAAATAGCGTAAGCACTTCTAGTCCCTCTCAAAATACATTAAAACAAAACAAATCTAAACAATAAGTAATTATTTTGCGATTGTAACAAATCCCACAATTATATATATATGTACAGTAATCATATTTACTAACCTTGCCATCATGCACCAGGAAGCTGCCGTTGGGAAACCACATGACGGTTTCCAAAATTTTCCTTCGCCGTTCTTGGAACTAAAATCTGCAAAACCTAGAATACAAAATGCAAAAAAATATTCCCTAGATTTGATAGCTAGTCTAAAACATGAACAAATTTAATTAGGATAGATGTTGAAGAATATTTACGAGATTGAATAACTTATCATTCTGAGCCAGCTATTTATTTTCTTTTTTTTTCTTTTATATTATCAGATAAAATTCATCGAAACAAAAATACAATAATCAATCATTCATACATTTTAATTAAACATACGACAGCATATGTAAATGTAAATAGGCCTAACTATATACAAAACCTTCAAAATCTTCATCACATTTTGTGCATTGGAAAGATGTATGCAAATATATGTCTTACTCATGTTTGTTAAACAAAGCAACAAGTAATTCACAGACAAACCACAATACCCTTGAGACTTTGGAAAAAGAGAGAAAAAAATAAGAATAAAAAAGAAAGAAGAAAAAACCTTAGTAATCATCAGTAATTTTGTTCTTTATGATAGAGTTAATATTAGCAATACTTAGTAAAGATCTGATACGGCATTCCTGAGAGAGAGAGAGAGAGAGAGGGGGGGGGAGGGAAGAGCAAGAGAGAGAGA
>BOPN01001414.1:215446-217946 GCA_017312705.2 Penaeus japonicus
GGGTTCTCGCAGGGGGGTAACGAGAAGGTGTAAGGTCAGAAATGAATATGTAAGAGGAACAACACATGTGGAATAGTTTGGAAATAAGGCCAGGGAGGCTAGGTTGAGGTAGTTCGGGCATTAGGAAAGACGAGGAACATGTTGGGAGGAGGTTGTTAGGTGTGGAACCACTGGGAAGGAGAAAGAGAGGAAGGCCTAAGAGGAGATTCATGGATGCAGTGAGAGAAGATTATTACTGTCAACTTTATTGATATCATCAGTATCATTATTGTAATCATTATGATAATAATGATAAACATTATCATCATCATTACTATAATCATCATTATTATTATCGTCATTATCATTTTTAGTGTTAACATCATTATCCTTTTTAGTATCATCGTCATTATCTATATTATTAATAACACTATTATCATTATCATTATTACTGCTACTATCATCGCCATCAATTACTGTTATCATCACATTATCATCATTGTTATCATCATCATTATCATTACTATTATTATCATCATTATTATCATCATCATTATCAGTATCATTATCATTATTATCATTATGTTTTTGTTTGCCGAAACGAAAACTGTTACGGTCGAAAACACTGAACAAAAATCCCAGACCTTAATCCCAATGACTATTCTAACTTTCAAAGAACCATAAACCGATCAGTCTCGCAAACTGTTGCAACGCCCTTTCACATCAACATTTATTTTTCAGTTCCCACGAATAGAAATATAAAAATCATCCCACGGTATAAAAATGCTACCGCTCCTCAAACACGTGACATTTCATGTTTCAGATTTCCCATCTCCTGTTTCATTGCAAGTTGAATGGAATTTTAGACTCATTTCCTTTTCATTTTTGTGTCCATTCCGAAGCGAACCCAAAAATGTGTATCACAGGCAGACAAAGGAGAGGACGTGCCTTTCGAGGGAAACGGGATAATGAGAGCAATGAAGGTGGAGATGAGGTAAGAAAACCATTGTCATTATTAAGGTATGTGTGTTTTATTTTTTTCATGTTGTTATTTATCTATTTGTATATTTTTTCCTGTGGATAATAATGATAAAGAATGCAAGAATAAGAACAAGAAAAACAACAACAACAAAAGCATTAGTGATAGTAATGACAAATGGTAATAGCCAATGATAATAATGATGATAGAATAGATGATGATAATAATAGCAATATTGATAATGATAATCCTTACCCTAACAGTAATGCTAATAAAAAAGATGATCCCGACAACTAAATACTAACAACAACAACAAACCACCACAAACAAACTATAACAATGACAAAAATACATCAAATACACCAATGGAAGGAAGATTACCCACTATACATAACACAACAAGAAAAGAAATATTGGAAATGTGATTCCTTTGTCAATTCATATGGATCGCTCTACCTTAATACCATAAGAGCGTCATTCACCGGTTTTAATCCAAATATCGGATCACAGAGAATAGGGACCTTTGATGCATACGGATTAAAATAATTGCGCTACGGGGATTTAATGAGGTGATTAGTGGAGTATGTGAGGGGAAAGCTACCTGATGCGGGATCACCGCGAAATGAATAAAGGCTTTTCTGTCATTCGTTTAAAAGTATTTAATGCTATTGATATCATTTCCATTTCGACTACAACAACAAGTAATGCGACTGCTACTACTATTATGATCTTTATCATTAGAGATAAATAAGATAAAGAGGGAGAAAGAGAGAGAGAGAGAGAGGGAAAGAGAGAGAAAGAGAGAGAAAGACAGAGAGAGAGAGAGAGAGAGAGAGAGAGAGAGAGAGAGAGAGAGAGAGAGAGAGAGAGAGAGAGAGAGAGAGAGAGAGAGAGAGAGAGAGAGAGAGAGAGAGAGAATGAAAGAGAGAGAGAGAGAGAGAAAGAGTGAAAGAGAGAGAGAGAGAGAGAGAGAACGAGAGAGAGAGAGAGAGAGAGAGAGAGAGAGAGAGAGAGAGAGAGAGAGAGAGAGAGAGAGAGAGAGAGAGAGAGAGAGAGAGAGAGAGAGAGAAAGAAAGAGAGAGCAAGAGAGATAGCTAGATAGATGGATAGGTTGATTGGGAGAGAGAGGGAGAAGAGATAAATAGATAGAGATAGAGATAATTTGAGAGAGACACAGACAGATAGATATACAGATTGATAGATACATAGAGAGACAGATAGATAGATAGAGAGAGAGAGATGGAGAAGAGGGAGAGAGAGAAAGAGAGAGAGAGAGAGAGAGAGGAGAGAGAGAGAGAGAGAGAGAGAGAGAGAGAGAGAGAGAGAGAGAGAGAGAGAGAGAGAGAGAGAGAGAGAGAGAGAGAGAGAGAGAGAGAGAGAGAGAGAGAGAGAGAGCGAAGAGAGAGAGAGAGAGAGAGAGAGAGAGAGAGAGAGAGAGAGAGAGAGAGAGAGAGAGAGAGAGAGAGAGAGAGAGAGAGAGAGAGAGAGAGAGAGAGAGAGAGAGAGAGAGAGAGATGCCTCTCAGCATCATAATGGTTAATT
>BOPN01001415.1:0-10000 GCA_017312705.2 Penaeus japonicus
TATATATATATGTATGTACACAGATCATACATGTATATCTTACCTTAATCACAGCATTTTTTTTTTTCCAATATATATTCATTTATTGAGGAATGGGGACCGATACTTTTTTAAAACAATATTGCTAAAATAGAAGTAGGTGACTGTAGACAAAGGTGCCGATGGCTTCTCTTCCTAAATTCATTCATTCAATATCACTTGCACGGTTGTATAGCACGTAGCTTAATAACTGACTATGCTAGGTCCATGGTGTGTGAAGATTTAAGTACTTTATGTACTTTGTATGACTTTGGGCATACTGAATGTAGGTCTAGTTGACTGTTTAACTAATAAGTAGAGGATAAAACATGCAGACGATGCATTTATTATCAATTTTATGTATTCTGTGGTGATGAATGGTGTTTCCTATACAGGTGTACAAGAAAAATGAAAAAACAAAGCAAAGAGGAAGGCGTCGTCTCTGGTGAATGTATACAAATATAAGTAATCCCTACACATGGTTATAAATAGGAAAATTAAGTGTTGGTATAGCAAGCAGGCAAAGACAGTATAATGGCAGAACTGTAATGAGGTGTTTTGTGTAGGCTGGTATGAGATCCAGGTAATGAGCCATGAAGACAGAGTTTGTCCACACAAAGGATATAATACTTTAGTCTTCGAGCAAGTGGCTTTGGCAGTGCCTATGAAGTTTAACAAGAAGCATTAGGTGGGAGAGCAGGAACAAATTGGTTGTTTGTGAGCAACTGTATAAAATCATTGGATTACCGAGTTGAGGATCATCACCACAAATAGGACATCAATGTGCAGAAGTGTCATGAATAATCTAGATACACAATTAATCTCAACATAGATTGAAATCTATCATAATATTCTTGACCAAATAAACCATTTCTTCTATGTATCATTGTTCAATTTTATTTCTAGGTGCTAAATGGCTCATCAACTTGTACATGTCCTCCAGGTTTTGGCACATTATAGAATTTCTTGCATCAAGAACGAAATTTTTTATTTAAAATGTCAAAACAGAGTTAAAGGATTAACAATGAAAGACATTTGGTGTGGTGTTGAAATATTTGATAGTTATGAAAATTTTTGTTAACAGTTAAGTAATAATACCTATCAAGAATTGTGCTTTTCAAAGTATGCCATCACCTCTGCCTATCTGTCTGTATGCCTCCGTGTCTGTGTGCATGTGCGTGCGCGTGCCATCTCCTCTCATCTCCCTTTTTTCTTTTTTGTGCATGTGCCCCCTCGTCACTCACTCACACTCTCTATATGCATGTGCGCCCTCGTCACTAACTCTCTCTCTCTATATGCATGTGCGCCCTCGTCACTAACTCACTCACTCACTCTCTCTATATGCATGTGCGCCCTCGTCACTCACTCACTCACTCTCACTCTCTATATGCATGTGTGCCCTCGTCACTCACTCACTATATGCATGTGTGCCCTCGTCACTCACTCACTCACTCTCTCTCTATATGCATGTGTGCCCTCGTCACTCACTCACTCACTCTCTCTATATGCATGTGCGCCCTCGTCACTCACTCACTCACTCTCTCTATATGCATGTGCGTCCTCGTCACTCACTCACTCACTCTCTCTATATGCATGTGCGTCCTCGTCACTCACTCACTCACTCTCTCTATATGCATGTGCGTCCTCGTCACTCACTCACTCACTCTCTCTATATGCATGTGCGTCCTCGTCACTCACTCACTCACTCTATATGCATGTGCGTGCCCCCCCCCTCCCTCATCTCTCTCTCTCTGTGTGCCCCCCCCCCCCCTCCCTCTCTCTCTCTCTGTGTGCCCCCCCCCCCCTCCCTCATCTCTCTCTCTGTGTGCCCCCCCCCCCTCCCTCCTTCTCTCTCTCTGTGCCCCCTCCCTCCTCTCTCTCTCTGTACCCCCCCTCATCTCTCTCTCTGTACCCCCCCCCTCCCTCATCTCTCTCTCACTGTGCCCCCCTCCCTCATCTCTCTCTCTATTGTACCCCCCTACCTCATCTCTCTCTCTCTGTGCCCCCCTACCTCATCTCTCTCTGTGCCCCACTCCCTCATCTCTCTCTGTGTGCCCCCCTCCCTCATCTCTCTCTGTGTGCCCCCCCCCTCCCTCATCTCTCTCTGCTTATGTGCCCCCCCCCCCACTTTCTCATCTCTCTCTGTGTATCCCCCCCCCTTTCTCATCTCTCTCTGTGTGTGCCCCCCCTCCCTAACTCTCTCTATATGCATGTGTGTCCGTGTCCTCGTCACTCACTCACTCACTCTCTCTATATGCATTGTGCGTCCTCGTCACTCACTCACTCTCTCTATATGCATGTGCGTTCTCGTCACTCACTCACTCACTCACTCTCTCTATATGCATGTGCGCCCTCGTCACTATGTGCCACACCCCCTCCTCTCTCTCTCTCTCTCTCTCTCTCTCTCTCTCTCTCTCTCTCTCTCTCTCTCTCTCCTTGTCTCTCACTCTACATGCTCCCCCTCACCCCCCTTTTCTCTCCCTCTCATTGCTCCCCCTCTCCCACCTTGTCTCTCACTCTGCATGCTCCCCCCCCATCCATCATCACCTCTCACTCTGCATGCTCCCCCCCCCCCCATCTATCATCATCTCTCACTCTGCATGCTTCCCCCCACCATCCATTGTCATTGTCTTCTCTCTCTCTCTCTCTCTATGCCCCCCGCCCCCTCATCTCTCTCTCTCTCTCTGTGTGCCCCCCCCCCTCCCTCATCTCTCTCTCTGTGCCCCCCCCCTCCCTCATCTTTCTCTCTGTGCCCCCCCTTCCCTCATCTCTCTCTCTGTGCCCCCCCCCCTTCTCTCATCTCTCTCTGTGCCCCCCCTTTCTCTCATCTCTCTCTCTCTCTCTCTCTCTCTCTCTCTCTCTCTCTCTCTCTCTCTCCCCCCCCCTCCCTCCTCTCTCTCTCTCTCCCCCCCCCTCCCCCCTCTCTCTCTCTGTGCCCCCCCCCTCCCTCATCTCTCTCTGTGCCCCCCCCCCTCCCTCATCTCTCTCCCTGTGCCCCCCCCTCCCTCATCTCTCTCCCTGTGCCCCCCCTCCCTCATCTCTCTCCCTGTGCCCCCCTCCCTCATCTCTCTCCCTACTGCCCCCTCCCTCATCTCTCTCTGTGCCCCACCTCCCTCATCTCTCTGTGTGCCCCCCCTCCCTCATCTCTCTCTGTGTGCCCCCCTCCCTCATCTCTCTGTGCCCCCCCTCCCTCATCTCTCTGTGTGCCCCCCCCTCCCTCATATCTCTCTCTCTCTCTGTGCCCCCCCTCCCTCATCTCTCTCTCTCTCTCTCTTCTTCTGCCCCCCTCCCTCATCTCTCTCTCTCTCTCTGTCCCCCCCCCCTCCCTCATCTCTCTCTCTCTCTCTCTCTCCCTCCCTCATCTCTCTCTCTCTCTCTCTCTCTCCCCCCCCCCATCTCTCTCTGGCTGTACCCCCCTCCTCATCTCTCTCTGTGTGCCCCCCCTCCCTCATCTCTCTCTGTGTGTGCCCCCTCCCTCATCTCTCTCTGTGTGCCCCACCCCCTCCCTCACATCTCTCTCTGTGTGTGCCCCCCCTCCCTCATCTCTCTCTGTGTGTGCCCCCCCCTCCCTCATCTCTCTCTTTCTCTGTGCCCCCTCTCTCTCTCTCTCTCTCTCTCTCTCTCTCTCTCTCTCTCTCTCTCTCTCTCTCTCTCTCTCTCTCTCTCTCTCTCTCTCTCTCTGCCCCCCCCCCCCTCCTATCTTCTATGAGCACCCCTCAGTGTGTGTGTGGCCATCAGTAAATGCCTGTGCCTCTGACCATATAAACATGTCTGTCTTTGTGATTATATTCAGTCTCATGAATTTGTATTTATGGTTATTCAAATATTAAAATATCTGAAACAGGGCATGGTAATATTAGAAACTTTTAGTAGTGGCTAATTACAGGTTGACTTACAATTCCTTCAAGTCCAATGAATAACATTTACAAGGGTTATAAAAGTTTCAAGATCTAATGGATAGCATTCACAATGCAAAACTTACAATGAAGCACAGTAGATCTCAGGTAAAGTGTACACTATATCTTGAACTTAACCATGTGCAAGCTTTCTACCAGTCTAATTTATGAAACCTCTCTCTATCAAGTTTTGTATACACACATTGCTTTCCGCAGACAAGATCTCTTAAAGAAAACCTACCTTACCTTCACTTCACTTGTAGTATCAACCAGAAAGATGATCTTATAATAAGTTAATCAAATATCTAAGAAATCTACGTAAACTATGCACAACCCAAAACACATGTAAACCCATGATGCTCATTTGGTACACAAACAAGCACAAAACAACTCTTTTACACTGATTCCCACACTAAAAGAAACCATCTGTATATTGCAAAGTGCTAAACTCCATGATGTTCACCGATGCATCATTTACTCACCCAACATCGTCGTTATCGCTGAAAAGAGAAGAAAGAAAAAGTAAGTAATTGCTTACAGTATTATCAATATAAGGCTAAAGCCATCTCTAGTGCTCAATGATTTGTATAAAATGGGAGGTAGAAGGTAGGGGGTTACAAATATGAGTAAAATTATCACTCACAGAGGGAAAGAAAAAAGGAGGGAGAAAGGGGGAGGGAAAGGGATAACAGGAGGGAGGGAGGGAGAGCGAGGCATAATAGGGGGGAGAGAGAGAGGGAGAGAGAGAGGGAGAGAGAGAGAGAGAGAGAGAGAGAGAGAGAGAGAGAGAGAGAGAGAGAGAGAGAGAGAGAGAGAGAGGAGAGAGAGGAGAGGGGGGTGATAACAGGAGAGAGCGAGGATAAGAGAGAGAAAGAGGGGGGAGTGTGAGAGAGAGAAAGAGGGGGGAGTGTGAGAGAGAGAAAGAGGGGGGAGTGTGAGAGAGAGAAAGAGGGGGGAGTGTGAGAGAGAGAAAGAGGGGGGAGTGTGAGAGAGAGAAAGAGGGGGGAGTGTGAGAGAGAGAAAGAGGGGGGAGTGTGAGAGAGAGAAAGAGGGGGGAGTGTGAGAGAGAGAAAGAGGGGGGAGTGTGAGAGAGAGAAAGAGGGGGGAGTGTGAGAGAGAGAAAGAGGGGGGAGTGTGAGAGAGAGAAAGAGGGGGGAGTGTGAGAGAGAGAAAGAGGGGGGAGTGTGAGAGAGAGAAAGAGGGGGGAGTGTGAGAGAGAGAAAGAGGGGGGAGTGTGAGAGAGAGAAAGAGGGGGGAGTGTGAGAGAGAGAAAGAGGGGGGAGTGTGAGAGAGAGAAAGAGGGGGGAGTGTGAGAGAGAGAAAGAGGGGGGAGTGTGAGAGAGAGAAAGAGGGGGGAGTGTGAGAGAGAGAAAGAGGGGGGAGTGTGAGAGAGAGAAAGAGGGGGGAGTGTGAGAGAGAGAAAGAGGGGGGAGTGTGAGAGAGAGAAAGAGGGGGGAGTGTGAGAGAGAGAAAGAGGGGGGAGTGTGAGAGAGAGAAAGAGGGGGGAGTGTGAGAGAGAGAAAGAGGGGGGAGTGTGAGAGAGAGAAAGAGGGGGGAGTGTGAGAGAGAGAAAGAGGGGGGAGTGTGAGAGAGAGAAAGAGGGGGGAGTGTGAGAGAGAGAAAGAGGGGGGAGTGTGAGAGAGAGAAAGAGGGGGGAGTGTGAGAGAGAGAAAGAGGGGGGAGTGTGAGAGAGAGAAAGAGGGGGGAGTGTGAGAGAGAGAAAGAGGGGGGAGTGTGAGAGAGAGAAAGAGGGGGGAGTGTGAGAGAGAGAAAGAGGGGGGAGTGTGAGAGAGAGAAAGAGGGGGGAGTGTGAGAGAGAGAAAGAGGGGGGAGTGTGAGAGAGAGAAAGAGGGGGGAGTGTGAGAGAGAGAAAGAGGGGGGAGTGTGAGAGAGAGAAAGAGGGGGGAGTGTGAGAGAGAGAAAGAGGGGGGAGTGTGAGAGAGAGAAAGAGGGGGGAGTGTGAGAGAGAGAAAGAGGGGGGAGTGTGAGAGAGAGAAAGAGGGGGGAGTGTGAGAGAGAGAAAGAGGGGGGAGTGTGAGAGAGAGAAAGAGGGGGGAGTGTGAGAGAGAGAAAGAGGGGGGAGTGTGAGAGAGAGAAAGAGGGGGGAGTGTGAGAGAGAGAAAGAGGGGGGAGTGTGAGAGAGAGAAAGAGGGGGGAGTGTGAGAGAGAGAAAGAGGGGGGAGTGTGAGAGAGAGAAAGAGGGGGGAGTGTGAGAGAGAGAAAGAGGGGGGAGTGTGAGAGAGAGAAAGAGGGGGGAGTGTGAGAGAGAGAAAGAGGGGGGAGTGTGAGAGAGAGAAAGAGGGGGGAGTGTGAGAGAGAGAAAGAGGGGGGAGTGTGAGAGAGAGAAAGAGGGGGGAGTGTGAGAGAGAGAAAGAGGGGGGAGTGTGAGAGAGAGAAAGAGGGGGGAGTGTGAGAGAGAGAAAGAGGGGGGAGTGTGAGAGAGAGAAAGAGGGGGGAGTGTGAGAGAGAGAAAGAGGGGGGAGTGTGAGAGAGAGAAAGAGGGGGGAGTGTGAGAGAGAGAAAGAGGGGGGAGTGTGAGAGAGAGAAAGAGGGGGGAGTGTGAGAGAGAGAAAGAGGGGGGAGTGTGAGAGAGAGAAAGAGGGGGGAGTGTGAGAGAGAGAAAGAGGGGGGAGTGTGAGAGAGAGAAAGAGGGGGGAGTGTGAGAGAGAGAAAGAGGGGGGAGTGTGAGAGAGAGAAAGAGGGGGGAGTGTGAGAGAGAGAAAGAGGGGGGAGTGTGAGAGAGAGAAAGAGGGGGGAGTGTGAGAGAGAGAAAGAGGGGGGAGTGTGAGAGAGAGAAAGAGGGGGGAGTGTGAGAGAGAGAAAGAGGGGGGAGTGTGAGAGAGAGAAAGAGGGGGGAGTGTGAGAGAGAGAAAGAGGGGGGAGTGTGAGAGAGAGAAAGAGGGGGGAGTGTGAGAGAGAGAAAGAGGGGGGAGTGTGAGAGAGAGAAAGAGGGGGGAGTGTGAGAGAGAGAAAGAGGGGGGAGTGTGAGAGAGAGAAAGAGGGGGGAGTGTGAGAGAGAGAAAGAGGGGGGAGTGTGAGAGAGAGAAAGAGGGGGGAGTGTGAGAGAGAGAAAGAGGGGGGAGTGTGAGAGAGAGAAAGAGGGGGGAGTGTGAGAGAGAGAAAGAGGGGGGAGTGTGAGAGAGAGAAAGAGGGGGGAGTGTGAGAGAGAGAAAGAGGGGGGAGTGTGAGAGAGAGAAAGAGGGGGGAGTGTGAGAGAGAGAAAGAGGGGGGAGTGTGAGAGAGAGAAAGAGGGGGGAGTGTGAGAGAGAGAAAGAGGGGGGAGTGTGAGAGAGAGAAAGAGGGGGGAGTGTGAGAGAGAGAAAGAGGGGGGAGTGTGAGAGAGAGAAAGAGGGGGGAGTGTGAGAGAGAGAAAGAGGGGGGAGTGTGAGAGAGAGAAAGAGGGGGGAGTGTGAGAGAGAGAAAGAGGGGGGAGTGTGAGAGAGAGAAAGAGGGGGGAGTGTGAGAGAGAGAAAGAGGGGGGAGTGTGAGAGAGAGAAAGAGGGGGGAGTGTGAGAGAGAGAAAGAGGGGGGAGTGTGAGAGAGAGAAAGAGGGGGGAGTGTGAGAGAGAGAAAGAGGGGGGAGTGTGAGAGAGAGAAAGAGGGGGGAGTGTGAGAGAGAGAAAGAGGGGGGAGTGTGAGAGAGAGAAAGAGGGGGGAGTGTGAGAGAGAGAAAGAGGGGGGAGTGTGAGAGAGAGAAAGAGGGGGGAGTGTGAGAGAGAGAAAGAGGGGGGAGTGTGAGAGAGAGAAAGAGGGGGGAGTGTGAGAGAGAGAAAGAGGGGGGAGTGTGAGAGAGAGAAAGAGGGGGGAGTGTGAGAGAGAGAAAGAGGGGGGAGTGTGAGAGAGAGAAAGAGGGGGGAGTGTGAGAGAGAGAAAGAGGGGGGAGTGTGAGAGAGAGAAAGAGGGGGGAGTGTGAGAGAGAGAAAGAGGGGGGAGTGTGAGAGAGAGAAAGAGGGGGGAGTGTGAGAGAGAGAAAGAGGGGGGAGTGTGAGAGAGAGAAAGAGGGGGGAGTGTGAGAGAGAGAAAGAGGGGGGAGTGTGAGAGAGAGAAAGAGGGGGGAGTGTGAGAGAGAGAAAGAGGGGGGAGTGTGAGAGAGAGAAAGAGGGGGGAGTGTGAGAGAGAGAAAGAGGGGGGAGTGTGAGAGAGAGAAAGAGGGGGGAGTGTGAGAGAGAGAAAGAGGGGGGAGTGTGAGAGAGAGAAAGAGGGGGGAGTGTGAGAGAGAGAAAGAGGGGGGAGTGTGAGAGAGAGAAAGAGGGGGGAGTGTGAGAGAGAGAAAGAGGGGGGAGTGTGAGAGAGAGAAAGAGGGGGGAGTGTGAGAGAGAGAAAGAGGGGGGAGTGTGAGAGAGAGAAAGAGGGGGGAGTGTGAGAGAGAGAAAGAGGGGGGAGTGTGAGAGAGAGAAAGAGGGGGGAGTGTGAGAGAGAGAAAGAGGGGGGAGTGTGAGAGAGAGAAAGAGGGGGGAGTGTGAGAGAGAGAAAGAGGGGGGAGTGTGAGAGAGAGAAAGAGGGGGGAGTGTGAGAGAGAGAAAGAGGGGGGAGTGTGAGAGAGAGAAAGAGGGGGGAGTGTGAGAGAGAGAAAGAGGGGGGAGTGTGAGAGAGAGAAAGAGGGGGGAGTGTGAGAGAGAGAAAGAGGGGGGAGTGTGAGAGAGAGAAAGAGGGGGGAGTGTGAGAGAGAGAAAGAGGGGGGAGTGTGAGAGAGAGAAAGAGGGGGGAGTGTGAGAGAGAGAAAGAGGGGGGAGTGTGAGAGAGAGAAAGAGGGGGGAGTGTGAGAGAGAGAAAGAGGGGGGAGTGTGAGAGAGAGAAAGAGGGGGGAGTGTGAGAGAGAGAAAGAGGGGGGAGTGTGAGAGAGAGAAAGAGGGGGGAGTGTGAGAGAGAGAAAGAGGGGGGAGTGTGAGAGAGAGAAAGAGGGGGGAGTGTGAGAGAGAGAAAGAGGGGGGAGTGTGAGAGAGAGAAAGAGGGGGGAGTGTGAGAGAGAGAAAGAGGGGGGAGTGTGAGAGAGAGAAAGAGGGGGGAGTGTGAGAGAGAGAAAGAGGGGGGAGTGTGAGAGAGAGAAAGAGGGGGGAGTGTGAGAGAGAGAAAGAGGGGGGAGTGTGAGAGAGAGAAAGAGGGGGGAGTGTGAGAGAGAGAAAGAGGGGGGAGTGTGAGAGAGAGAAAGAGGGGGGAGTGTGAGAGAGAGAAAGAGGGGGGAGTGTGAGAGAGAGAAAGAGGGGGGAGTGTGAGAGAGAGAAAGAGGGGGGAGTGTGAGAGAGAGAAAGAGGGGGGAGTGTGAGAGAGAGAAAGAGGGGGGAGTGTGAGAGAGAGAAAGAGGGGGGAGTGTGAGAGAGAGAAAGAGGGGGGAGTGTGAGAGAGAGAAAGAGGGGGGAGTGTGAGAGAGAGAAAGAGGGGGGAGTGTGAGAGAGAGAAAGAGGGGGGAGTGTGAGAGAGAGAAAGAGGGGGGAGTGTGAGAGAGAGAAAGAGGGGGGAGTGTGAGAGAGAGAAAGAGGGGGGAGTGTGAGAGAGAGAAAGAGGGGGGAGTGTGAGAGAGAGAAAGAGGGGGGAGTGTGAGAGAGAGAAAGAGGGGGGAGTGTGAGAGAGAGAAAGAGGGGGGAGTGTGAGAGAGAGAAAGAGGGGGGAGTGTGAGAGAGAGAAAGAGGGGGGAGTGTGAGAGAGAGAAAGAGGGGGGAGTGTGAGAGAGAGAAAGAGGGGGGAGTGTGAGAGAGAGAAAGAGGGGGGAGTGTGAGAGAGAGAAAGAGGGGGGAGTGTGAGAGAGAGAAAGAGGGGGGAGTGTGAGAGAGAGAAAGAGGGGGGAGTGTGAGAGAGAGAAAGAGGGGGGAGTGTGAGAGAGAGAAAGAGGGGGGAGTGTGAGAGAGAGAAAGAGGGGGGAGTGTGAGAGAGAGAAAGAGGGGGGAGTGTGAGAGAGAGAAAGAGGGGGGAGTGTGAGAGAGAGAAAGAGGGGGGAGTGTGAGAGAGAGAAAGAGGGGGGAGTGTGAGAGAGAGAAAGAGGGGGGAGTGTGAGAGAGAGAAAGAGGGGGGAGTGTGAGAGAGAGAAAGAGGGGGGAGTGTGAGAGAGAGAAAGAGGGGGGAGTGTGAGAGAGAGAAAGAGGGGGGAGTGT
>BOPN01001415.1:15000-17500 GCA_017312705.2 Penaeus japonicus
ATCAGAAGCAAAGCGCCAGATACTGGTAGCCACATGTTCTAGGGCGAAAGGGGAATATATGACGTTTCGTCAAAGCTCACAACGACGGAATGATCTAATTCCATTCATCAACAGTTGTTTGAATTGTAGTCCTTTAAGAAAAAAAGAAAAAAAAGATGCACGCACACCCGCGCAAATTAAACGCATGTGATGTATATCCACGTGTAGATATCACGGAATCTCACGGCTTCTCAGTTGCCTTCACACACACACACACACAAACACACATCTAATACATATGATATATTCATACACACACACACATATATGTATACACACACATACACATATATGTACACACACACACACACACACACACACACACACACATATATATATATATATATATATATATATATATATATATATATATATATATATATATATATATGTGTGTGTGTGTGTGTGTGTGTGTGTGTGTGTGTGTGTGTGTGTGTGTATACATACATACATATATACATACATACATACATATATATATATATATATATATATATATATACAAATACATATATATATGTATATGTATATATATATATATATATATATATATATATATATATATATATATATGCATATATATATGTGTGTGTGTGTGTGTGTGTGTGTGTGTGTATGTATGTATCTATCTATATATATATACATACTGATCTGAAGATTATTATTATGACTTTTGTTTTACGATGCATTCACCACATCCTAGCTCAACCCATAAAATCCATTGCCAAGCCAATCAACTCTTCGAATCGCATGAAGCCTGGCCACAATGTTTCTAAACTTTCCTTTTCAAGTTACACCAAAATACAAACAATAGTTTATACTATAGACTATATTCTACGCCCTTAATACTATACGATATAGTACTATATAATTATGTATTCACTGATGTACTGTTTTCAATTGCATAATCCGCATTCGATCTCATGTGATGTCTATATCAATATATACATTATACTCATGCACTATTTTCCTTCATTTATTGAGTTAGTCTCCGCTTTAAGATAATGAGGCTAGTGCTAGTGAGTCTGTTGCTTCTAGCAGATAAGATGCTTACTCATAATTCTAGAAGCTTCGTTGTGTGTATATTTCATTCTGTCGAGGCCCAGCGCTACAATATTCCATTTTCATAATTCAATTTGTCGTATTTCCAGATTTAGAAGTCGTATTAGCTTAGCACACCCTCTTTGTTAAACTGTGCATAACTCACGTAATGCAAATAAAATAGCCAATGCCCTATTATTGGATCAAAGCGCCTATATTTATAGACTCCGAAATGTTCACGATTACCCGTCTAGACTCTATTTTGTAAATATTAGGATATGTTGCGTGATTCGGCGCGAAAGTTAGGCTCTGTTATTAATGTTAATTTGTTAACGTGTTTCGGTTAATGATGCTCCGGTGTCTACATTCTGAAACACCGAACAAGTTTTGTTTACTTGCGTTGGGTTATTCCAGTGCAAACAAGCAAATTGTGTAATACAGTGATAACATTTCCATGCAAGTTTAGTTACATCGTCTTTCTTATCTCTAGCTCTGGAAATTTCTTTTTTTTTTGGTCGTTCAGAGGTACCGTCATAATTTTCACCGCGTTTCGCCTTTTTACGAGTTCATTACAAACCTTACGAAGCGTGATAGATTTTCGAACCCATAAATACTGGCAGACACAGATGTTCTTGTCACCCCCAGATATTCGCCAGCGTTCCTAGCCCGCTTCAATATTCCTACCGCATGATGGATAGTCCAATCATATCACGCATGGAACTAGACAACACTAACTCTTTCGACATGTTATTTCTATATCCTTAGATTTTCTGACTCGATCTGCCTTATCATTGAATAACCCTCGAGAATAACCAGCAGTCTTACCACCACCTGGCAACTCGCGTCAAAACAATCGGGGTAACAGCTGTATAAGTGCTGTATTAATGACCTTGGATGGTAGCGCTCGGCACGGGTGACCTCACGTCTAAACATCAATCTTCTCCGATGGAGTCATGGCTGTCTGACAACAACATCGGAATAGTTAATCTATGTAGTATATCGCCGATCTCAATCGCTACTGGAAACGCATATTCCATGTGGTGGGCTACAGCAGGTCCTACGATAACTGTCTCCCGAGGTGTAGCCACAGCACTCGCCGCCCTTCGTCATCTGAGTGGTGCCTTTGGAGCACTGACTGCCGCGCTAAAAGGACTCGCATAACCGATGTGACCCCGGAAGGGCGTGCCTTATTTATGCATCACAGCAGAACACTCGCGTGCCACAGCGTTACACTGCATTCCTCATTAAGTGCCACGCCCCGAGTCCTGTTCGTCCTCGTGCTATCGCCTGTCTCTCTCTCTCTCTCTCTCTCTCTACTCCTCTTGGCGCGGCTCCATCCCCCCCACCCCACCCCGAGCACTACTCCGCGGGAATTTTTACTCCTCCCGCGCCATTACCTGAGCGGGCTTAAATGTCAACG
>BOPN01001415.1:22500-25000 GCA_017312705.2 Penaeus japonicus
ATATATATATATATATATATATATATAAACACACACACACACACATGTATATATGTATATATATATATATATATATATATATATATATATATATATATATATATATATATTTATATATATATATATATATATATATATATATATATATATATATATATTTCTACTTCTTTTTCTTTCCCTTTTCACAAAAACCCGTGCACATTACATAGCGTTTTACACTCTTTTGAACAGCCAAAAGGCATGTTCTGATGGGCACTTGTCTATATTACGGCTTTTCAAGTGGTGCGTATTTTATCAAAGAGGTTTGTATATTAATATCCCTTCTTAGCCATATTCATTTTTTGTCATAATCTTTTGACATTGTGTTTATTTCCATCTTTTTAGTGGTATTTTCCCATCTCTATATTACATAAGCACACGATGTAGGAGATATGGAATGCTTTTTTTCTTTACGATTACTATGATTTCTTTATCCTTACTAAGAGGACTAGTGTTGTTTTTGTTATGATTATAAGTTTACTAATACTACTATTTATTTATCTTTGTAATCTCCATTTTCGTTATTATTATTGGTAATCTTATCATTATCATTATTATTACTATCGTTATTGGTATTAATATTATTAGCATTATTACTGATATTATCGTTATCATCATTATTATCATTATCTTTACTAATACTCTTATCATCATAATTGATATCAACACCATCACCAACATAACTTTTGAGTCAATTCTCATAGTATCATCACCGCCATGATCATCACCAAACATCAACAACATCACATCCCCCATCCACAACAAGAACCCCCCCCCCCCCACCCTAACCCCCTACTCCCCCTACTCCCCTTCCTACCCCCGTCATTCCCGTCCCATTTTCCCAAAATTCTCGATGACGCAATTCTCTGTCAACTTCACATCAGCTGGGCGTTGCCTTTGGCCACCAGCCCATCTGTTGTCAGCTGTTGTTGTTTTTTTTTCTTCCGGTAATACTTCCCAGCATTTAAGGAAGGTGTAGGTGTTGGTCTTATCTGGTTGTCACACCCTTAAACAAATTTGTGGGAGTAGGGGAATGTGGAAGGGGGGGGGGAGAGGAAGGGTGGATGGGGGGAATGTGGGAGGGGGAGAGGAAGGGTGGAGGGTGGATAGGGGGATGTGGGTTGAGGGAGGAGGGGAGTGGGGGGGATGTGGGCGGAGGGAGGGGGGAGCGGGGGGGTGGAATGTGGGTGGAGGAGGAGGGGAGTGGGGGGATGTGGGTGGAGGGTGGAGGGAGGTGGGGGGGGATGTGGGTGGAGGGATTAGAGGAGCGGGGAGGGGATGATGTGGGTGGAGGGAGGAGGTAGGAGGGGATGTAGGTGGAGGGAAGAGGGAGGTGGGGGGATGTGGGTGGAGGGAGGAGGGGAAAGAAGGGTTGGATAAAATTGAAAATGGGGATGGAGAAAGAAGGATTGGGAATTAAGAAGGAGGGGGAAGGAGAAAGAGGAGAAGGAATATAGAGTGGAAGAGGGAAGGGAAATGGGGGATTGGGAAGAGGGGAAGGGGTGGGGGGTAGGAGGAGGAGGAGGAGGAGGAGTAGGAGAGTCAGGAACGGGAGGAAGGGGGCGGTGAGAAGGAGAGGGGAAGTAGGAGGGGAGAAGGAACGGGAGGAAAGGGAATAGAGGGGAAGGGGAAAGGAGGAGGAGGAGGAGGAGGAGGAGGAGGAGGAGAAGGAGAAGGAGGAGGAGGAGGTGGTGGTGGTGGAGGTGGTGAAGGAGGTGGGGGAGGAGAGGGCCCGGAGGAGAGGTATGGGTGAAATTAGGCTGGAAAATTGTGGGGAGGGGGAGGGAGGAGGAGGAGGAGGAGGAGGAGGGGGAGGGAGGAGGAGGAGGAGAAGGGGGAGGGAGGAGGAGGAGGGGAGAGGGAAGGGGAGGAGGGGGAGGGAGGAGGAGGAGGAGGGGGAGGGAACGTGAGGAGGAGGATGGGAAATATTAGGATGGAAAAGCGTGGGGAGGAGGAGGAGGAGAGGGAGGGAGGATGTGTAAATGAGTACCTTCTTGTGACTGAAGAACCTTGTTGTATAGTCTCCATATGTTTACACTCAGACAATATTTTCCTCACTGGAAAAGCAGCGGAGACTTTCATCTTTCGTAAAAGTAGGAAAGACTCCATTTTGCGATGACACAACAAAGATCCAGTCATATGAAGATTGTATCAAAGGATTTTAAAGATGATATCGAAAGACTAAAAATAGTTAAAACCCAAAGGATCTAAAACCATTGAGACATTCTAGATAACACGCTCACACATACATGTATGCATACATGTATATATCATATATGTATATATCATATATATATATATATATATATATATATATATATATATATATATATATATATATAAAACGCATATAACTCATCATTCATTTATTCTATTCACATGATTTTAAGGGATTTAATCATTCACTGAACCTCCTAATGTGTATGCATCAGCTGGTCGTTCTGGCATGAAAAATGATTAG
>BOPN01001415.1:40000-42500 GCA_017312705.2 Penaeus japonicus
TTTAACTTTTTTTTCCCCTATATACTCTGAAAAGTGTATTTGGAGAAGATTTTGACGTAGACAGCCCTATTAGTTTCTTGAGGGATGGTAATGATTTGAGCAAAGCATGAATTACAAAGTTAATACAGTATGCAATTGCAATATATAAATGTCATATTGTTTAATTGTTTATGGAGATATGCAGGAGTTCTTAGCTTATATCTGCTTACTGGATCATATCAATATGATTATTTATCGATACGCTAACTGTATCGCTAATGGCCTAATCAATTTACCCGGAAGAAGAAGTTTAGTCATCAATCAGTCAATCACAGGACATGAATAATGACTTTGTTCATGTAAACATTTTTGCAACCGCTGATCCAGTTTTTTATTATTTATTTATTTATTTATTTTTTTATTTAGAATTGATGAGGTTAAAAGTATTGATGCAGATGACGAATCGAGAATTTTTCTTTAGAATTTTATTCAAACATTTATTTGGTTGAGCGAAATTATGAGCTTCGTCTTTGACACACAACAAATTATACATAATCAGAAAGTCTTTAAGAAGAATTGGAGTAATTCCCATGACCGTTTGAAAGATATAATGCCTCGACTTAAAAAGATAGAGAAGAAATGCATTTCAATTATCTCTTTTTTTTTTTTTTTTTTTTTGCTTTACTTTACCCCCAAAAAATTTTGTTTTTCCTCGTATTATTTTTTTCCCCGCTTTTCTTTCAAGCTCTCTGGGTCTTCATTTCTTCTCCTTTTATTTATCTTCTCTCTCTACTTCATTCCTCATTTTTCTTCCTCATCACTTCTTGTTCTATCTCCCTCTCCCCAGCCATTCCCTATTCTTCTTTCTCGTTCCTTCTCCTCTTCCTCATTCTACTACTCATCCATTAAAAACCGTCGCGGCCAGATTGGATGAGTCTGAAATGCGATCGAGACGGTCCCTCGGTAACGAATCGCTGAACGGAAATAAGAATATATACATATATACCTGTACACACGCACACACACGCACACACGAACGCATGCATGCACGCACTCACGCAGGTATATAAACACACGCACATATACATACATACTCACACACACACATTCACACACATACACACACACACATACACACACGCATACACATACACACACACATACAAACAAACACAAACACACACACAAATAAGTAAAAATAACAAAAAGATCAAATAAAAAAAATACATAATGATAATGATAATAGATGAATCAATAGATAAATAAGTAAAAATAAATAGGTAGATATATAAAAAATAAATACGCACGCACAAACACTCAAACACACACACACAAACACCCACACAAATATACGCACCCACATGTACACGCAGAAACAAACACACACACACACACACACACACACACACACACACACACACACACACACACACACACACACACACACACACACACACACACAAAGAAAAGAGAGAGGAGAGAGATGAGGAGATAGAGAGAGGAAGACAAGAGAGGAGGGCAGAAGAGAGAGAGAGAGAGAGAGAGAGAGAGAGAGAGAAAGAGAGAGAGAGAGAGGAGAGAGGAGAGAGGGAGAGAGAGAGAGAGAGAGAGAGAGAGAGAGAGAGAGAGAGAGAGAGAGAGAGAGAGAGAGAGAGACGAGAAAAGAGCGGAGAACGAGTGTGAGAGGAAAGTGAGAGAGAGAGAGAGAGAGAGAGAGAGAGAGAGAGAGAGAGAGAGAGAGAGAGAGAGAGAGAGAGAAGAGAGAACTGAGAGAGCAGAGAAGAGACTGAAAAAGAGCAGAGGGAACGAGTGTGAGAGAGAGTGAGAGGAAAGTGAGAGAGAGAGAGAGAGAGAGAGAGAGAGAGAGAGAGAGAGAGAGAGAGAGTGAGTGAGTGAGTGAGTGAGAGAGAGTGAACGAGAAAAAGAGCGAGAGAGAACGAGTGTGAGAGAGAGAGTGAGAGCGAGAGTGAGAGCGAGAGTGAGAGTGAGAGAGAGAGAGAGAGAGAGAGAGAGAAGAGAGCAGGAGAGAGAGAGAGAGAGAGAGAGAGAGAGAGAGAGAGAGAGAGAGAGAGAGAGAGAGAGAAAGAGAGCAGGAGAGAGAGAGAGAGAGAGAAAACGAGAAAAAGAGCGAGAGAGAACGAGAAAGAGAGCAAGAGAGAAAGAGAGAGAGAGAGATCAAGAAAGAGAGAAAGAGAGAGAGTGAGAGGGAGAGACAGAGAAAGAGAGAAAGAGAGGGATAATTAATAAACATTAAGAACAAAATAATCCTAAACGAAGTGCGACATATATCATGAATTCTAATTCACCTTCAAACCAGGCAGTGACAGAGGAAACTTGCTGACACTCTATTCATTTCATGCGCAGAGAATGCATCTAGATTTGAAACTTTAATATATATATTTTGTTTCTATTTTTTTTCTTATTTTTGATAACCGCTCATCCAGTCTATTTCACGCCCTAAGCTTTGATCTATGTAAATTGGCCTAGTCTTCAGGCAATGGAAATACGATGAAGCACAGAT
>BOPN01001415.1:52500-55000 GCA_017312705.2 Penaeus japonicus
GTCATGGACCGATATCTTTCATCTTTCCAGAAACATGTTTACTTCATTGTGACAAACGTAGAAAGAATATGCATTAGATAAGATGATGAGTGAATGAATGCCACACTTTGTGAAACCCTTCACTTTTATTCGTACCTCTAAAAATAAAAGTTTCATATTTCTCCAACATAGTCATCAACAAATGCAAAAAGTAATATAACCGAGACTGAATAACGAATGAATGTATGATACTTTACCAATTCCTATTCATTTTTATTCGTACCTTATCAACAAAGGATCCCAAAACTCTCCATGTTTGTCCAGTATATCTCAGTGTATCTACCATGCAAAGGCTAAAGGTGCAACAACATGCAAAATACTCATCAAGGCGTCCTAAACAGTCGCTCTATCGCCTAGCCTTAAAGCGAGAGTGTGCACGCTTGTATTGTGCATGGAACCAGGATGTTGACACACTAACGTGATTTTTCAGTGGCGGATACACAAGGGGGAAGGATGGGAGACTGCACACCCTCGTGTAGGACTTGCCCCCCCCCCCCCTCCCCCCGGCACACATACCTTCGTTGTCCCTCTAACAATTAAGTTCCTGAAACAATAAAAAACGAATTATCACTGTATTAATAAGCTGTTCAAATCGCTAATAATAATTATAGAATAAACTGATTATGGTTTGAAATATATATAAATCTATCTATCTGTACACACACACACACACACACACACACACACACACACACACACACACACACACACACACACACACACACACACACACACACACACACACACACACACACATATATATATATATATATATATATATATATATATATATATATATATATATATATACATATATACATATATATATATATATCATCGCTCCCCAATACATATAACTTAAGGTTTTATATAATAATGTGTTCCTTCAGCGATCAAATTCTCTCCCCCCCCCCCTTTTTTTACCCTCTATATAAAATATCTCAACTCCTTCACTACATATACCCTTCACGTTATAGTCGACATACTATCTACATCCACCACTTCTCTCCACACCCCCTCTATATCGATCCCCCCCCCCCCCCCCCTAAGCCCCCCCCTCCACCCCCATCGAGAATATCTAGGCCTACTTGGACACACTTTCGCCTCTCGCGTATTCCCTCAGAGCATTGTGGGTAAAAAAAAAAAAAAAAAAAAAAAGAAAGCAAGAAGAAGAAGAAGAAGAAGAAGAAGAAGAAGAAGAAGAAAAAAAAAAAAACACACGTCAAGCCTAAACGGGCGTGAATGTTTTATCCCTGTGGTTCTTAGCCTTTGGATTCTCCGCCCGGTTGCTGCCACATTCATATTCATTCTCGAGTTGCAAGGGGGATTATATCGACTTAAAATTGCGGAATCCCATGGACGTGTGACGCTGCATCCGGTGTACAGGAGTCGTGGTTAATTGGTGTGTGGATTCGGGATTTGGTTCGAGTTTATGAGTCATAAGTAGTTAGAGAAACGATATATCAAATATATATTTTTTAATATAGACTCATTCTGGACACACACACACGCATATGCACACACACACATACAAATACACACACACACACACACACAAACACACACACACATAGTTACACACATATACATATAATCCCATCAACAGAAACCCATCTGCAGTATTCAATATCCTTCGCCTCCGTCCTCGATTCAGCCACCGCCACACGATGCCCTCCAGCTCTCCCCGAACAGGTAGGTCCTCCTCGCTTGTCTTTGTCAGAGCGTCTTTAGGACTCGACACAATGGCCTCCACCGGATCGAGGGCTTGGGGGTATGCGGTGTCCTCGGGGTATGTATGTAAGTGATCTGAGATGCTGAGATGTCCTTCTCGATTCTTTGGTTGTAAGATGCTTAGGAGATGCTGTGCCTCCTCGATGGAGATGTCCCTCTAAGCTCTCTCTACCTGAAGGATGAATCTGAAGGATGCTGTAGGATGCTGTATACACCTCCCCCCCCCCAACCCGTTGAAGGAGTCCCCCTTTCAGATCTCTCTGGCCGTGGGATGCTGAAGGATGCTGTAAGACGTCGTAGTTCCAAGATGGCTACACGGTCTGCCTCGAGGCTTTTGTTGAGCGGGAGGGAAGAAAAGTCCGATTTGAGAAGAAGCACAATGACTGCGCTAATTAGACCAGGGAAGGTGGATGTTCCGCAAATTCATCTGATGATTAATTAATGCAAGATATCGAATTATGGAGAAAGGACAGAGAGGGACGGAAATAAGAAGTGTCCGGCTTCTGAGGAGCGTCTTGTGGTGAGTCTTTCTCCTCTGAAGACTTCTCTTGCGAAAGGTTTGAGATTATGCAAGACAACAGAGAGCGAAGGTAAATTTCGCTTAATTCTCTTTCCTATTTCTTCTCTCCCATTCCTCTTGTGATGCGATATTTATATTAAGTTATATGTATTTATATTAAGTTATATGTGAGATGAATCTCCTATACACATATCAATAAATTAGAAGTAT
>BOPN01001415.1:65000-70000 GCA_017312705.2 Penaeus japonicus
TTGTATATTTTTCTTGTATTCATATCAGCTCTGTTTAGAAAAGCAAAGACATTTGCTTGTATTACAACGAATTAAACAAACAATACAGTCACGAGGCATTTTGTAAAGTAAATAAATATTTCATTCAAAGGGAGCTAAAAAAAGTTTAAAAACGGGCAGATTAGCAAAATAACTTGAAAACATGGCTTACAATATTTGGATATACTCATGATATGCACAGTTTCATAGACTAAATATAAAAATATAAAAACATGGCACATGTGTAACATTTCGAATTCCCATAGTAATGCATTGTAGACACTACAGTAAATAAATTAAACCAATACATCCACAGTTCCATAAACTACTATGAAATATAATAACATGACACGTAAATTATGATTTGAATTCTCAGCACTGACTTCACGCCCTTAGCATTCTCCGCACGCCCCCCTGGGGAGGCACGCCCCCTAGTTTGGGGACCACTGCTCTATAATGTAATAGAAAGGGTAATCCATGCACGAAATATATTCTTCAACACAAGTTTTAACATCCAAGACAAAGTTCTCTCTGACAAGTGTATTTTCTCCCCCATTCGCTTGGTGAACGGACGTGTTTTGTGTTACTTCTAGGATTTTTTTCTTCTTCTTTACAGCTTTAGTGTTTTCAAGATTATATCTACAATATAAGTTTTGGTTGATCTTCCAGCAACAGTCAGTAAAGTTGTGAGGGGGTATCTGGGGATCTTCGTAGAAAATAACGCCTTTTGTTTCAATTACAAGACCAGTTGTGGAAGTTTGTTTATATGATCAGCTGATCAACATTTCGCCGAAAGTAGACTAGTTTGCTGATTTACGGGTCTCCTAAGAAATCGAGGCCTTCCAGCGTGTGCTGTGAGTTACAGTGAAAAATAGTCGTCAGCAAAGTGTTAACAGTATATCAAAGCTTTTTTTGGACTTATTCTGTAGCTCGAATTATATTTTAAACACGTGGCCCAACCCCCTCACGGTCGGCGGCCACTGGGATTGTGCATGCGCACTGCAAGGTGTGTGACGTCATGGCTACGTCACCCTTGTGAGATCATATCCCAGCAAAATGTTGCCAATGCCTCAGGTTCTCCCGATTTGGGGAATCATGGAGTACTTGGGTCCCGCCTCCCTCGCTGATGTTGAGGTCGATCATCCCCTGAGTGAGAATGATGACGACCAGTCTACAGAACACTGGCCCCATCTTGAGCCCTATAATCATTGGGATCAAGAAGCTGGTGCCCCTGGATCCACCAAATGCCCGATGAAACATGCTAAAAATAAACATAAGTAAACTCCTAGTCAGCATAAGGCATTTGACACCATACCTCGCCCCCTTCCTCTGGCTGCACTCTCGATGCTCCGATCTGCTGCTCCAGCCTTTGCTCCCCGGGACAAGTATGTGAAGTTAGCCTTTAAGGAGAACCTGAGCAGTGATGTGAAGCTTTGCTGGCTGTCTGCAGTCACGAAGGCATTCCGACTCGATCGGGAGCTTGCAGAGGTAAAGATGTCAGCTGTCACTTCGCACTTTGTATATATCTCGAGGTGCCGTCAGGACATCATTGACAGGGTCAAGGATGGAGAGTTCCTTTCATTACACTTTGATATTCAGGACTCGGTTGAAAGGCCCCATAAGTTCCCTACTTACCTCCTAACTCACTACCCTGTTGGAATTGATCCCTCCCTTGCCAAGGAACTGCTGGGCGTGTACACTGCTCGCTGATTCCATCAAAATGGGACACCTATTAACCATCTTTTCATTACCTGGAGTCTCTTGGAACCCCCTCCATCTTCAGTCAATTTCTCCTTCCTCCCTTGCCTTCCTTCCAATGAACTGCGCAAGATGGAAGATGATAAGCCATGGTGCTGGGGCATTGGCCATATCTCACGCTACTGCTCTGCCAAAGAGAAGTGTGCTTGGTGTGCTGCCAACCATGCTACACACTCCTGCCCATATAGCACTCCTTCAAAACCCAGCGAAGGGGCTGTTTCTGCCTCTACATCAGAATCCTCATACCTGTCTGTACCAGACACCTCACAGTAGAAGTGCCCTCAGTGTAACATGCCAGAAGTCAATGTCTGGCATGGATGTGCTAAGCAACCCCACAAAGCCCCACCTCAGGAGTCGCCATCCCTCGCTCTCTGGCTATGACTCATATGTAAACCATGCCAGGAATGGCCTCGTTGCTTATGTTCATTCCTCCATGCCTCACAAGCTCTTCCGTTCCTCTACACATACTGATGTGACCTTTCAACTTTTTGAGGTCACTGTGGGAGATGGTAAACTCATACTGTGCAATGTGTACTCTGCCCCTTGTGTGATTAATCTCTGAGCTCTTCCGACACCTAGAGATCATGGAATAGTCTACATGGGGGATTTTAACGCCCAACATCTTTCTCTTGGTGACACTTCTCCCATTCCTAGCTCCAGTGGCCTGCCCTTGCTCAACTACATATGGCGCTACCACCTCACCCGCTGGGATACTGGTGGAGCTACACATACCTGTGGGGGTACCCTGAACCACATCCTAACATCTGGCCTTGTGGCATCCTGTGTTAGTTGCCATTCTATACCTTCTCTCTTCTCCGACCATATTGCTCTCAGCCCATACCTAGATGTTAGATCATCGTATTATCCATGCAGAATGAATGGTAGTGGATGCTGGTCTTGCCTTTCAGAGGCAACCCACACCAGATCATGTGTCAGTATCAGACAGCGAGGGATGACCTGGTTGCCCTTCAGAAAAGAGTCATGGGAGAAATATATAGACAGCATCAACCATCAGACTAGCATTCAGACCTTGTGGCATGTAATAAACAAGACGATCCAGAAAAAAACCACCCTGTCCTCCACCATTGTCCACATAAATACGCCCAGGATCTGATCTTTACTTCGCTCAATTGCAAACTTGCAATCTGCCTAAACACATTCTCTCTCCTCTAACAGAGGATGAACTGTGACGTGCTCTTGCTGGGACTAAGACTACTGCCCCTAGGGATGATGGCTTTACATATCAATTGCTTCATCTCATTCAGAAAGTTCCTGGCAACCCTCTTCTACACCTCTTCAATCTTTGTTTTTGTCTGGGATATGTGTCCTCTGCCTGGACCTCCAGCACAATTGTCCCAATACCAAAACCTGGAACTGATAAATTTATGCTCATCTCCCTCACTTCCTGCTTTAGTAAGGTACTTGAACGTATCCTTCTTGCCCGACTAATGCATCGCCTACAGGATAAACTCTCTCCGCAATGAAGCACGCACCATTGCCTTGTAGAACTCTACACTTGCATTTCCTCCACTAGTGTAATTGCCTTCCTTGACCTCAAAAGTGCCTTTGATATAGCCAACAGGGAAATTATTCTTGACCAGCTGGTGAACTTTGGAATTCAAGGAAGCCTTCTGAGGTGGATATGGGGTTTTCTCAGTAATAGAGCCTCACATGTCATATTTAGGGGATCCTGTAGCTCTTACGAACTGTTTGAGCTTGGTACTCCACAGGGTGGCATTTTAAGCCCTTTTCTTTTCAATGCACCATCTAAAGCCTCTTGAAAATTTCCAGAATAGAGCCATGAGATTCATCCTAGGGTGTCCTCCCTCCACTCGCATAGTCAACATGCAGTCTGAGCTCGACCTGCCCCACTTGTAGAGAGAATTTATGCCAATGTGACATATTTTTCTATTGTGTCTCCATTCCCCAATTATTGCTCCTCACTTCTCTGCTGTTATCCAAACTTCACTCGACCCTGATGCACCCAGACTTCCACTTCGACCAGGTGGCCAGAACCTCATCAATGAAGTATGCAACAACCTTCGTGGCCTTGGTATCAACGTCCCTGAGGAGGCAGCTATCCCTGATTTACCACCGGGGCGAGTTCCCCTCCCTGTTGTCGCATTTACACCAACCTCCCGGCTGCACACCACATACATGTTGATTGTTCAGTGCAGGCAGACGGGAGCGCGGCATGTGCCGTATTTTCACCCACTTTGGAGCCACCTGTGGATGGTGAATGGTACGGCCGCAGGATACCTAACTCATCGAACTCTACTTTCTGTGAACTTCATGGCATTCTAGATGCAGTAATGATCATTGTTCAGCAATTAGTTGATGGGATAATTGTTTGTGACTCGCAGTCAGCTCTTCAAGCTCTTTCCTCACCAAGACCGAGCTGTGGCCGTGTTGTACAAGAGATTCTGTGTCAACATGCCACCGCCCTTGACGCATCCCTTGTCATATCTTTCATATGGACGCCTTCTCACATGGGCCTAGATGGTGCATATACCGTGCCATCCCTATGATGCTTTAGAATCGGCATATACTAAGCTACTCGTGCCATAACAACACATCGAAAGAACGCAGAAAGGACCAACATTGTGTCCATACAGCACCATGACCACTTTCTTCAGAGTCCCTACAAGTACCGCCAACATGGGCTTATGGTGCGAAGGCATAATGTTGTAATGCTCGGCTCAGGTTGGGGTACCGGCCAGTAAGGCAAGTCTCCCAAGCAGAAGACGTGCCGCACTTCTCCTCCTGCAAGCTGTGCAACCGCCCCAACGCCAACACTCTTGACCACTATTGCCTCCATTGCCCCGCAGTGACAAATTTACTACCACAGGGACAGACCCTACTTCAAATTTGTAAACATTTGCTCTATAGATAGATAGATAATATATATATATATATATAGATAGATAGATAGATAGATAGATAGATAGATAGATAGATAGATATATAATATATATATATATATAGATAGATAGATAGATAGATAGATAGATAGATAGATAGATAGATAGATAGATAGATAGATAATATATATATATATATATATATATATATATATATATATATATATATATATACATACATACATACATACACATGCACACATTTATGCACACACACACACACACACACACACACAAACAAAATTGTATTATCATTATTACTATGGGTATCCTTATCATTGTTATCATTATGAACATCAAAGT
>BOPN01001415.1:123636-126136 GCA_017312705.2 Penaeus japonicus
AAAGAAACAAGGAAACAAACAAACAACAAAAAAAACCCACCCACTTCACTAAAAAAACAAATAAATACCTCATTCGCATCACAAACAAAACAAACAAACAAACAAACAACCGAAAACACCTCCATCACATCACAAACAAAAAACAAAACAAAACAAAAAGAGACCAAACAACCGAAACAGAACAAAAACAAACGAAAAACAAATGAAAAACAACAACAAGGGAGCGTCACATCAGTAAGCGATATGTACAAGTCCCATATGTAGGGGGAGAAGAACATACAGTACTGTACCATCTACGCAGTGTGTGCTGTATCGATTGAGCTTTAGGGAGGAGCTCTATATGGTTCATAGAGAGGATAGCGCACTGCATCATACACGTATTACGTCATCGGATCTAGAGGAGGGAGATGGAGGAGGGAAGAAGGAGGAGGGGGAGGGGGGAAGAAGGTGGAGGGGGAGGTGGAGGTGGAAAGAAGGGGGAGGAGGAGGAGAGGAAGAAGGAGGAGGAGGTGGAAAGAAGGGGGAGGTGGAGGTGGAGGAGGAAAGAAGGAGGAGGAAGTGGAAAGACGGAGGAGGAGGAGATGGGAAAAGGAGGAGGAGGAGGAGGAGGAGGGAAGAAAGAGGAATAGGGGGAGGAAAGAAGAAGGAAGAAGAGGAGAGGAAGAACGGGGAGGAGGTAGAAAGAAGGGAGAGGAGGAAAGAAAGAGGAAGGGGAGGAGAAGAAGAAAAGGAGGAAAGAAGGAGGAGGAGGAGAAGAAGAGGAAGAGGAGAAGAAAGGGAGGAGGAAAGAAAAAAGAGGAGGAGGAGAAGAAGGGGAGGAGGCAAGAAGGAGGAGGAGAAGAGGATGAAGAAGAGGAGGAGGAAGAAAAAAAGGTAGAGGAGACGAAAAAGAGGAGGAGGAGGAAAGAAGGAGGAGGAGATGAAGAAGAAGAATGATAAGAGTAAGGGTAAGAATAAGAATAATACGAAATAAGAGTAAGAATAGGAGTAAGAATAATAGTAAGACCTGGAGAGGACGAACAAGAAAGAAGAAGAAGAAGAAGACGAAGAAGAAGAAAGAGAAAACTAATCAGAATAAAGAGAATAAGAGTAAGAATAAGAATAACAGTTGGAACGATAATGATATATATAAGAATAAAATCATGAATAATAAGATGAATAAAAAATAGAAGATGAATATTAATGATAATGAGAATAAATATAAGAATAAGAAAATGAATAAGAGTAGATGTAAGATTAAGAATAAGAGAAAGAATAGGAATTATGATGAAGAAGAGGTAGAAAATGAAGAAGAGGTAGAAAATGAAGAACAAGAAGAGGAAAGAAGAAGAGGAAGTAGAAGATGATAATGAAGAATAGGAAGAAAAAGAAAAGGAAGAAGAAGAAGTAGAAGAAGAACAACAACAAGAAGAGGAAATAATAATAAAAGAAAGATGATAATGGGAATAGGAAGATGAAAAAATAAAGGAGAAGAAGAAGTAGAAAAATATGAAAAAGAAGAAGGGGAAGAAGAAGAAGATGAAGGAGATGATGAAGATTAAAAAGAGGAAAAGGAGAAAAGTATTCAGAAAACGAAATAATAATAATAATAATAAGAAGAAAAAGAATAAGAAGAAGATTCAGAAGATTCAAAAGAAGAAGAAGAAGAAGAAGAAGAAGAAAAAATGAAGTACAAGAAAAAAGAAGAAGAAAAAGAAGAAGATTCAGAAGAAGGAATAGAAGAAGAAGAAAAAGAAGAAGAAAAAGAAGAAGCAGAAGAAGAATAAGAAAAAGAAGAAGAAAAAGACGAAGATTCACAAGAAGAAAGAGAAGAAGAAGAAGAAGAAGAAGAAAAAGAAGAAGAAGAAGAAGAAAAAGACGAAGATTCACAAGAAGAAAGAGAAGAAGAAGAAGAAGAAGAAGAAAAAGAAGAAGAAGAAGAAGAAAAAGACGAAGATTCACAAGAAGAAAGAGAAGAAGAAGCAGAAGAAGAAGAAGAAAAAGAAGAAGAAAAAGAGGAAGATTCACAAGAAGAAAGAGAAGAAAAAGAAGAAGCAGAAAAAGAAGAGGAAGATGAAGTAGAATCAAAAAAGAAGAAAAAAAAGAGAAGAAAAGTAAAAAAAGAAGAAGAAGAAGAAGATTCAGAAGATGAAGTAGAATCAAAGAGGAAAAAAAGAGAAGAAAAAGAAGAAAAAGAAGATTCAGAAGAAGAAAAAGAAGAAGATAAAGTAGTATCAAAAAAGAAAAAAGAAGAAGAAAAAAGAGAAGATTCAGAAGAAGAAAGAGAAGATAAAGTAGTATCAAAAAAGAAGAAAAAGAGAGAAGAAAAGTAGAAAAAGAAGAAAAAAAGATTCAGAAGAAGAAAAAGAAGAAGATGAAGTAGAATCAAAAAAGAAGAAAAAGAAGAAAAAGAAGAAAAAGAAGAAAAAGAAGAAGAAAAAGAGGAAGATTCACAAGAAGAAAGAGAAGAAGAAGCAGAAGAAGAAGAAGAAAAAGAGGAAGATTCACAAGAAGAAAGAGA
>BOPN01001415.1:143636-146136 GCA_017312705.2 Penaeus japonicus
GAGAGAGAGAGAGAGAGAGAGAGAGAGAGAGAGAGAGAGAGAGAGAGAGAGAGAGAGAGAGAGAGAGAGAGAGAGAGAGAGAGAGAGAGAGAAAGAGAAAGAGAGAGAGAGAGAGAGAGAGAGAGAGAGAGAGAGAGAGAAAGAGAAAGAGAGAGAGAGAGAGAGAGAGAGAGAGAGAGAAAGAGAAAGAGAGAGAGAGAGAGAGAGAGAGAGAGAAAGAGAAAGAGAGAGAGAGAGAGAGAGAAAGAGAAAGAGAAAGAGAAAGAGAAAGAGAGAGAGAGAGAGAGAGAGAGAGAGAGAGAGAGAGAGAGAGAGAGAGAGAGAGAGAGAGAGAGAGAGTGAGAGAGAGAGAGAGAGAGCAAGAGAGAGAGAGAGAGAGAGAGAGAGAGAGAGAGAGAGAGAGAAAGAGAAAGAGAAAGAGAAAGAGAGAGAGAGAGAGAGAGAGAGAGAGAGAGAGAGAGAGAGAGAGAGAGAGAGAGAGAGAGTGGAGAGTGGGAGAGTGAGAGAGAGCGAGGGAGCGAGAACAAGAGAGAGAGAGAGAGAGAGAGAGAGAGAGAGAGAGAGAGAGAGAGAGAGAGAGAGAGAGAGAGAGAGAGAGAGAGAGAGAGAGAGAGAGAGAGAGAGAGAGAGAGAGAGAGAGAGAGAGAGAGAGAGAGAGAGAGAGAGAGAGAGAGAGAGAGAGAGAGAGAGAGAGAGAGAGAGAGAGAGAGAGAGAGAGAGAGAGAGAGAGAGAGAGAGAGAGAGGAAGAGAGAGCGAAAGCGAGAGAGAAAGAAGAAGAAGAAGAAGAAGAAGAAGAGAGAGAGAGAGAGAGAAAGGAAGAAAGAGAGAGAGAGAGAGAAAGAGAAAGAAGAAGAAGAAGAAGAAGAAGAAGAAGAAGAAGAGAGAGAGAGAGAGAGAGAGAGAGGAAGAAAGAGAGAGAGAGAGAGAAAGAGAAAGAAGAAGAAGAAGAAGAAGAAGAAGAAGAGAGAGAGAGAGAGAGAGAGAGAGAGAGAAAGAGAAAGAGAAAACCCAAATATTACGAAGGCCTTTTCGCTGCATTGCTTCCTTAGGGCATGAAGAAGCAATGTAGCAAAAAGACCTTCGTCAGATTCGTGTATTTTCTTGTTTTTTTGTTTACCCTTCGTTAGACTTATATGGAAAATTGATCTTAATTGCAACACAAACATACTTTGCAATCAAACCTATGCTTCAAATGGCTTTTTCTATTTCTTGCTCTTCTTTGTGAATAACCCAGTGAAGTGTAAAGTGAAAATCAAGAGGTGTAAGTCTATCCTAAGGCATATTAAAACAAACAAACAAACGAGATTACCTTTCGAATACTAGAGAGAGAAAGAGAGGAGAGGGAGGGAGAGGGAGGGGAGAGGGAGGGGAGAAGAAAGAGAAGGAGAGGGGTAGAGAGCAGACGAGGAGACAAGAAGAGGAAGGTGAGGGGAAGGGGTGGGAGAAGGAGGGAAGGGGGAGGGATAAGGAAAAGGAAGAAAGAGGGAAAGGGGAGGGAGAAGGAGAAGGGAAAAGGAGGGAAGGGAGAAGGAAAGGAGAAGGGAAAAGGAAGGAAGGGAGAGGGAGAAGGAGGGAAGGGGAGGGAGAAGGAAGGAAGGGAGAGGGAGAAGGAGGGAAGGGGGCAGGAAAGGAGAAGGGAGAAGTAAAGTAGAAGGGAGAAGGAAAGGAGAAGGAAAAATAAGAGAGAAGGAAGGAAGGGGAGGGAGAAGGAAGGAAGGAAGGGAGAGGGAGAAGGAAAATGGAGAAGGAAAGGAGAAGGAAGAAGGAGAAGAGATATATAAGGGAGGGGGAAGGAGAAGGAGAAGGAGGGAAGGGGCAAGGGAAGGGGCTAAGAACGTGCAATATTGGCCTATTGCCCTGCACGCTCGAACAATGAAACAGTCTAAGCACATATGGTTATTGAAGGATCAGTTAATGCCAAAGGACGGCGAGTGGTATGCAAATGAACGCCTGGGTGGGGGGGGGGGGGGGGGTGGGGGGGTTAGGGGTAGGGTAAGGAGGGGAAGTGAGGGTCCCTGCACAGCAACACAGAATCAAGCTTGCAACATTGCGAGAGAGAGAAGAAAGGTAACGGAAGTACTACGGCGCCCACAAAGGCTCTGTAGAGGAGCTGTAGGAGAGGCCGGTCTTGAAAGGGCGGCCACTTCTTATTCCTCTAACAAAAGCAGAGGAGGAAGAGGAAAAGGAAGAGGAAGAAGCAGGAGAAGGATAATGATGCTGATGTTGATGGTGATGGTGAAGTGGGAAAAGAGAAAGAAAACGAAGAAAATACAGACTGCATTTTTTTTTACACAGCCACCACAATTTATTATATAAATATAAAAAAATATAAAAAATCGTACACTTGAAGGCAAGTGTTATGTATACTTAAAGATACAATCTTTGCCATAACTGAAATTCAATCGGGAAAACTATCTAAGAAAATTGTGATGACTATTATTCTTATCTCAATGACAGCATCGCACATGCATTTTGTGTATCTCACAATATCGCATTTTA
>BOPN01001415.1:148636-151136 GCA_017312705.2 Penaeus japonicus
TGGCATAGAGGCATCAGTGGCAGGCCGACTGGGCTGGTGCGTCCACATTAAAATGTTAAAACCCAATGCGCTTTCTATGGGGGTATGGTGTTGTGTGTAGTGATTGGGGGGAGAAAGAGAGGTATGGTGTTTGTAGTGCTTGGGGGGAGAGAGGTATGGTGTTGTTTGTAGTGCTTGGGCGGAGAAAGAGAGGTATGGTGCTGTGTGTAGTGCTTGGGCGGAGAAAGAGAGGTATGGCGTGTGTAGTCCTTGGCGGAGAAAGAGAAGTATGGTGCTGTTTGTAGTGTTTGGGCGGAGAAAGAGAGATATGGTGCTGATTGCAGTGCTAGGTTGGTATGGTGTTGTGATGTATTTTTGTTGGTATGGTGAAGCAAGGGGAGGAGTTATGGGTTGAGTGTGGTGTTGTAGTGAATGATTGATGGTGAGAGTGTGGTGATGGTAGGATGGGGTAGAGGTATATATATAGTGTCGTGGTGTATTTTTTGGTGGTGAGAGTGTAATGAAGTGCAAAAGAGCAGAGGAAGATATATGGTGCTATATGGTGCTATATGTAAATCCATATACAGGTGTGTATGGTTTCCGGTTGCGAGTATTAAGGTATGGTTGAAGAATATGGTGTTTGAATGATGTGTGTTTCTTTAGTGGTGAGAGTGAGCTGCCGGGAGATAAAGAGTATGGTGTTGTGATGTCATTTTGATGGCGAGAGTGTGCTGCATGGGTGAAGGAGAGCTAGAGATATAGTGCGTTGTATTTTTGATGGTTAGAATGTGGAAAAGGGGAGAGTGGAAGTATGGTGCTGTGATGTATTGTTGATGGGGAGAGTGGTGCTGAGTATGGTGTAGTGATGTATTTTTGGTGTATAGAATGTGGAGTGTGGTGTAGGGGGGGGGGGAGTTGCTTTGGTATTGTAATGTATTTTTGGTGATGAGGTGTGATGTTTGAGGTGAGTATGGTGTTGCGATGTAATTTTGGTGGTGAAAATATAGTGTAGCATGATACTTGTAGATATATTATAAATGTATGTTGCATGATGTATTTTTGGTGGTGAGAGTATAGTGCCAGTGTGGAGAAGTAAAGATGTGATGTATCTTTGTTGGTGAGTGTGGTGAGGGAAGGAATAAATAGTATGGTGTCATGATGTATTCCAGGAGTATGGTGTTAACGGAAAGAAAGGTTTGGTGTATTCAAGTGATGTGAGTGTGATGCGTATAGTGTGATATATCTTTTGGCGCTAGTATGGTGCTGTGGAGAATGTATTCTGATTATTGATGGTGAGTGTGATGCTTGGAGGATAGAAGCGAGGTATGGTAGTGTGATGTTCTAGAAATCAGAGGTAGGATGTATGATGCATTTCGAATATATCTATGGAATACGAGAGGTAAAAAGTATGGTGCTATGTTTTATCGTGGTGCATATATGGTGATGGAGATAATAAAGTTAACGTATGCGGTGAAGATGTGATGCTAGGGAACACAATTAGAGTATGGTGATAATATTTCATGGTGTATGGTGATACTAAAGAGAATAGGGCACGCAGTAATTACAGTGCCAGATGCAGTTTAGTGATGTATGTGTGGTGATGGAGAGAACGTAGATAATGTATAGTGTAAATATGGTGTTTGAATGTTTGGTCAACACCTATAAAGCTGAGAGAAAAAAATACATACAGAGAAAAATGAATATGTGTGGACGTGCAGGCAATTTTTTTTTTGAATAAGTGGGTCACTTTTTCCACCTTTTTTGACAACACCAGACGATGTTTTTCTTTTCCTTCTTCTTCTTCTTTTTCTCTCTCTCCCTCTCCTTCTCCGCCCCCCTCCACCCCAAACAAGGTGTATGTTTTTTTTTTTTTTTTTAATCTCTCTCTCAATTCAAAGATTTTCCCTTTTTGGTCCAACAGCATCAGGATATGAAAACCCTAATGGAGAGTTTCCGGTAGGGAACATATTTCATGTTTTCTGCCAGCTCTGGAGTAGCCTTGTATGATTCACTCGCGGCCGAAAGGTAAACAGATTCAGGAGTTTTGCGGTTATATGATTATCATCAGCATTTTTTATCTGTTTTTAGGGGTATGTTTGTTGACAGTGTTGGTATCACTGCTGGTATTATCATTGTTGTTGGTATTATTATCATCATGATGGTTTTTGCTTTATTATGATCGTTATTATTGTTGTTATTATTATCGTTATTAATATCCTCATTTAATTATCATCATTGTTATTATCATTATTATTATCTGTATTATAAATAATGTTATTATTATCCTCTTTTATAAAGATTTAATTTTCATCTTTGTTGTGAACAGAAAGTTTATCAACCCGTCGCAATTATTCTTTTTTTCTCCATTTCCGAAACGACATTCTTTCACCTTATTTGAAACTATCCTCAAGTTCACACCTAATTCCTCCCTAACTTCTGTCACTGTGCGGTTAGAGCAGCGCGAGTTAGAACAGCATCGACCGTCACTTGTTTTGGTTGAGTTCTGCCAGGTAAAAATTTT
>BOPN01001415.1:158636-163636 GCA_017312705.2 Penaeus japonicus
CAGTTTGCGTGCGTGTGGGGAGGAGGGGGGGGGGGGAAGGGGGGCGAGGCTGATAGAGAAAGAGAGAGGGGAAAGGAATAAAAAGAAAAGAAAGAAAGGGGAAAGGGGAAAGAGAGAAAAAAAGGGAAAGTAGAAAAATAAAAGAAAGGGAAAAGGAATAAAAAAAAGAAAATGAAAGGGGAAAGAGAGAAAAAAGGGAAGGTAGAAAAAGGAAAGAAAGACAGCAAGAAAGAGAGGAAAAGACGAAGGGAAGAAAGTGAGGAAAAGAAGAAGGGAAGAAAGAGAGGAAAAGACGAAGGAAAGAAAGAGAGGAAGAGAAGAAGAAAGAAAGTGAGGAAAAGAAGAAGAAAGAAAAGGAAAGAAAAGAAAGAAAGAAAGAAAAAAAATACACGACACTCTTGGCCTGATTTAAAACTCGCTATTCACGGGTGGCAAAGGGTGCTTGCAGGGGTGGGTGGGTAAGGGGGGGGGGAGTCGGTCGGTAGGCGAGGAGGGGGGAAGGAGAGGAAGACGGTAGATGGAGGGTGGGGGTGGGGGTAAGGGTAGGGGTGGGGTTGGGTAACGGTGGGTAGGAGGTGTTGGGGTGGGGTGGGTGGAGGTGGGCGGGTCAGGGTGGGGTAAGGGTGGGTTGGGGAGGGTGGCGTGGGTGGGGGGTGGGGTTAAGGCTAGAGAAAAAGAGGGGAAGGTAAATTCGAAGTGGTATTGGGTGTTTGGAGATGAGATGTTGGGAGGGGGAAAGGGGGGTGGGAGGTGGGGAGGTAGAGGGGGAAGGGTGGCGGAGGTACAGAGAGAAGTGGGTGGAAAGGAGGGGGGGTGTTGTGTAGCAAGGAAGTTGGGGTTTCGGGAGGATGGGGGAGGAGGAGGAGGAGGAAGAGGTGGAGGAGGTGGTGGTGGTGGAGGAGATGGAGGCGGAGGCTGAAGAGCAGGGGGAAGAGGAGGAAGAAAAGGAAGAGGAACAGGAAGAAGAAGAGGAAGAGGTGGAGGAGGAGCAGGAGTAGGAGGGGAAGGGGAAGGAAAAGGAGAAGGAGGAGGAAGAAGAAGAAGAGAAGGAGGAGGAGGAGGAGGAGCAGGAGTAGGAGTAGCAGCAGTAGGATTTAGCAGGAGTAGGAGTAGGAGGAGAAGGAGATGGATATGGGGAAGGGGAAGGAAAAGGAGAAGGAGGAGGAAGAAGAAGAAGAGAAGGAGGAGGAGGAGGAAGAAGAAAAAGAAGAAAAGGAGGAGGAGGAGGAGTAGGCGGACGAGGAGATTGAGAGGGGAGGGATGGAGGATGTGGAGGGAAGTATATACTGCAAAAAGTGTTGAAGAGCAGGATGGAGAGGGGGAGGGTGTGGAGGGATGGGTTGGGGGTTGGAGGAGGGAGGGGGTGCATCTGAAAGGACAGGAGGAAAAATGAGGAGAAGGATAGATATGAAGAAGGGGAGGGAGGAGGATGAAGAGGAAGAAGAAGGGGAGATGGAGGGAGGGGGATGGCAAAAGGAGGAGAAACAGGAGCAAGAGGAGCAGGAAGAAGAAAGAGGTAGGTGCGGCCTAAGGTGGTGGAAGAACAAGCAAGAGAAGAGGAGAAGAGGAGAAGAGGAGAAGAGGAGAAGAGGAGAAGAGGAGAAGGGGAGGAGGAGGGGGGGCGGTTCTGAAAGATCTGGATGTTGTGGCTTTGTTTTTTCCCCTTTTTTATTTTTACACCCCTTGGCACTTCAGAATTTTGATATAAGAAGTCTTTTTCTGTGTAACCCGGGAAATGGATGTGAATTTAGCTGCAACATGGTAGTTCACATACAAATACTTCCCTTGTCATTTTCTCCGGAAATTATAGGCAATAATACTTGTCCTGAATGATTTATAAGGAGGGAAAGGGAGAGAGAGAGAGAGAGAGAGAGAGAGAGAGAGAGAGAGAGAGAGAGAGAGAGAGAGAGAGAGAGAGAGAGAGAGAGAGAGAGAGAGAGAGAGAGAGGAAAGAGAGACAGACAAACAGACAGACAGACAGACAGAGAGAGAGAGAGAGAGAGAGAGAGAGAGAGAGAGAGAGAGAGAGAGAGAGAGAGAGAGAGAGAGAGAGAGAGAGAGAGATAGAGATAAATAGATAGAGAGAGGAAAGAGAGACAGACGGACAGAGAGAGAGAGAGAGAGAGAAAGAGAAAGAGAGAGAGAGGAGAGAGAGAGAGAGGAGAAAGAAAGAAAGAAAGAGAAAGAGAGAAAGCGAGAGACAGAGAGAGAGATGGAGAAAGAGAAAGAAAGAAAGGAAAACAGACAAGAGAGAGAGAGAGAGAGAGAGAGAGAGAGAGAGAGAGAGAGAAGGAGAAACAACACCAGAATGACACAGACAGACACAGACAGAAAGAGAAAAGCGAAAACCCATAGCACAGCCAGCAATTGCCCTCCCCCCTACCCCCCTACCCCCCTCTCCCACCAAAAAAAGATGAATAGAGAGAGAGAAAATGCTGAAACAGAACATTTGGAATTGGTATGGCGTCAGGAACAACAGGAAAGGCGTAATTTTCTCCGCCTATGTTATTTATACTATTTGGTCTTTTTTTTCGTTTTTATATTTTTTTATTCACTTTAGGTTAATGGCTTTCTATTTTGTTTTTATATCCATTTTTGTTTTTGTTTAATTTCCCTCTCTTGTCCCTTCCTCTCTCTCTCTCTGTGTCTGTATGTTTGTCTCTGTTACTGCCTCTCTCTCTCTCTCTATCTCTCTTTCTCTCTATCTACATGTCTGTCTATTGACCATCTCTCTATATCTTACTATCCATACCATCCCCTCTCTCTCTCTCTTTAAATCACCCTATCTATCTATCCACCAATATCTCTATAAACACACCCAAACAACCCCTTCCCCCCTCCCCTCCCACTCCCCCCACACACACAAAACCCTCCCCCCCTTACACACCACCCCTCCCCCCATCCCCACCCCAACCACCCCAACCACCCCACCTCACACACTCATACCTGCATCGAACTAGACCCTATATTCCCTCATAGCTATAGTTGACACAAAGAACCTTCGAGAACGCGCGCGTGTCGAGTGCCACAGCGCGTCCCTTGGCACTCCATACGCTACAGCATCGAGGCATTGAGGGTGTCGCGTCAGGTAGATAAAAAGGATGCCAGGGGGGAAGATCCAAAGTGATTACACCTTGAACAGGATAAGCCTGATCGGGTGTGAGGAGGGTCCTGTAGCGAGGGGAATGCTTTTGTATATGATTCTGGTCCTGTAGTCATATGGGTGGGTTTATGCTTGTTTTCAATTTTGTTTTAGTTATTTTGTTGTTGTTGTTTGAGTGAAGCTGGGTTTGTGCTTGTTTTGTTGTTGTTGTTTTTGTTGCTTGGGTGAAGCTTGGGTGTTCTGATGAAAGATTTTATGCAAGAGCAAATAATAAGATAGTTAAACAAAAATATACACAAAGAATGAAAATGAGGAGAAGGTGAAGATCCGGAGAGGAGAAATAGGAGGATATGAAAGGGAAAAAAATGGACCGAGAAGAAAAAGGAGGAGGAGGAGGTGCATAATAAAGTTTACTGAAATCTAGATTTTTAAAAGTCTGCATAGTTCCTCTGTTTTTTTTTCTCATTTACAAACGGTTTTAAACTTGCACTAAAATATAAATATATAAAATTCTAAAATCTATTAACCTGTTAATCTGTAAAATATTTCAAAATCTGTAAGCCTCTTTATTTGTAAACATCTCAACTCTATGAACATAAAAAAAATATTTGCGTAAATAAACCTGTAAAAGAAAGTATCTACATCTTTTAAACTGTTAATCTGTAAAATATTTCAAAATCTGTAAGCCTCTTTATTTGTAAACATCTCACCTCTATGAACATAAAATATCTTTGCGTAAATAAACCTGTAAAAGAAAGTATCTACATCTTTTAAACAGGCAATCTGTGAAAAAATCCCCCTAAATCTGTAAATCTGTAAACATCTCAGAACCTATCCATCATTAAATGTTATATATAAAGTTATTAACTCAGAAACTGGTAAAAAATCCGAGACATTTTTCCCCTCTTTCTAATTTGTCAACCACAAGTTTTGTTTTAAAACAAAAAAGTAATTATGATACCGATAGCGTTATATGGAAACCAATAACCAATGTATTAAAATTTCAGTCTATATTTTCACCAAGTGCATTGTGGGATGGATGGATGCCATCTGTTAGCTGAAAATTAATTATAACTTTAGATATCAGTGCATCATAGATTTTCTAAAGAACATTTGACAGCTGGATAGTAATTATAACTTCAGATATCAACATAGTGATATATTTCACAGGCAACTGTTTAGAAATTAAAGAGATTTTGAATGATGACTGGAGAGAGAGAGAGGGAGAGAGAGAGAGAGAGAGAGAGAGAGAGAGAGAGAGAGAGAGAGAGAGAGAGAGAGAGAGAGAGAGAGAGAGAGAGAGAGAGAGAAATAAAAATAGAGATCTTATTTTCATATCTATTTTCATACACATTTTTCTTTTTTTTATCATAATACAAAGCAGGTGAAGGAACATTGACGTTGTATAGAGAGCGTAGCAAAGAGGAATGGAGGGGAAGGGGAAGAAAAATTACTCCTTGGCCCGAATCTTCGCATACAATAGGGTCTATTTTTAGCGGAGTCCCCCCTTTCCCTTTTCCTTCGCCTCCCCCCCCCTTACCTCCTCTCGCCTCTCGCTATCCTTTGGGGCTTCGACAGCGGAGGTGAAAATTTGCTATTCTATTTTATTATTATTATTTATTATATATATATATATAAACCTCTGTCTCTACCCGCCCGTCTCTCTTCCTTCCCCTCTCTCTCTCTACCCGCCTGTCTCTCTCCCTTCCTCTCTCTCTCTCTCTCTCTCTCTCTCCTTTTTAACTTGCCTTTATCCCTCTCTCTCAATCCCTTGCCACTCTCTCTTGCTCTCCATTACTCTTCTCCACTTCGCTCTCTCCTTCCCTCCTACTCTGTACTCCCCCCCCCTCTCTCCTGCCATTTTTCCCTCTTCTCTCTCACCGTCCCTCCCTTCTAT
>BOPN01001415.1:171136-176136 GCA_017312705.2 Penaeus japonicus
TGTGTGTGTGTGTGTGTGTGTGTGTGTGCGTGTGCGTGTGCGTGTGTATGCTTTCCTCATAATCACCGTGAAAGGGTATCAAATTCCTATTGTATAAAAAGAAAAAACAAGAGAGAAAGAGAGGCGGAAAAAAATAAATATAAAAATAAATATAAAAATGTTTCATGAAACATTCCTAACCTTCATTCCTCTCTTCTCTCAAACACCTATTTCACGAACAGCTTATGCCTGCCTCATAGTTTCATCTTGCACTGCAATCCCTAAACATTAACGATGTTGCTTCCCTTTGCAATCGCATTGTTGTTACGTAGGTCGCCACTGAATATATAGATGAAGGAGAGAAAAACACAGGCCAGCAGAAAGGCAGCTGTTAACCTGATCATAGGGACCAGCAGGAAAACAACAGCTGTTTGGGGATAATGATTGTATTGCAACAAGAAAAGTGAAGATAATTCTAAGAGGGAAATGAAAAAATAACTATGATGTAGAAAAAGTAAAGTGAAAAGTACGATAGTAAGAAAGGGAAGAGGGAAAAATAGATATTGAATAGAGAGAGAGAGAGAGAGAGAGAGAGAGAGAGAGAGAGAGAGAGAGAGAGAGAGAGAGAGAGAGAGAGAGAGAGAGAGAGAGAGAGAGAGAGAGAGAAAGAGAAAGAGAGAGAAAGAAAACGAGAAAGAAAAAGAAAAAGAAAAAGAGAAAGAGAAAAAACAAAAACAAAAAACAGACAGACAAACAAAACAAACAAACAAAGAACGAACGACAGAAAACGAGATAGTGAGAGAGAGAAAATGAAAAGGAGGGAGACAGAGGGTAAGAAGAGAACTCGAAGATCAAAAAAAGCACGAGGGAGAATGAAAGTTTTGTTAAAGAAGATGGAAATATGAGCAGAACGTGGATGGGCGGGTTGCTGGGTAGGAGGTAAGTTGATCCCCTGTAGTGAGACTTGATGCATTTGCTTCAAACTTGGAGCAAATTGGCAGTCAAAAAAAGAAAGAAAGAAAGAAAGAAAAAAAAATAAGACTGGGGTTTCTTGAACAAGCCATTAGGTGGCAGACAATGCTTTAGAACAGAGTCATTGTAGAGAGAGAAGGAGAGAGAGAGCGAGAGAGAGAGAGTTAGAGTTAGAGTTAGAGTTAGAGATTGAGATTGATATTGAGATTGAAATAGAGATAGAGATAGAGATAGAGATAAAGACAGAGATAAAAATAAATATAAAGATAGAGATAGATAGAGATAGAGATAGAAATAAAGATAGAGATAGAGATAGATAGACAGACATATAGAAAGACAGATAGATATATAGATAGATAGATAGAGAGAGAGAGCAAGGAAAGGAAGAAAGGAAGAAATACAGACATGAAAAAATGACTAGTGAAAGGAAGAAAAGAATAAATGAAAGAAGGAAAGAAAATAGGTCGAAAGAAAGAACGAAAGAACAGAAGGAAGAAAGAAAAACAAGGAAAAAAGAGAGAAAGCGAGAATAAAAAAAATGAACGAAAGAAGAAAGAAGAACGAGACAGAAGGAAGCAAAAAAAAAAAAAAAAAAAAAAAAAAAAAATCGTATATATCGTATAGCTGGCTCCAACTGCAGGATTTACATACACACGTTTTTGGGGTGAACGACATTTTATTGTTTTGCTCTCTCCTCTCTCTCTCTCTCTCTCTCTCTCGCTGACGCTTTTTGATTCGGAACAAATCGTGCTGCGAAACCTGTAGAGGGTTTGAACTAAGGGATAGAGTTGGTAACAGCGTTAACCTTCTAGATAACAAAGGGGAGATAGACACGTGGTGGCCAGCAACGCACTATGCTATTGCCAATGGCGCGTGATACCCTTTCTTGTGGCGACGGTTTTGAATGCGGAGTGGCGCTCTTTCTGCACTTGAATTCTGTTTCTTTTGTGGCTTTTGTAGTTTGTTTTTATTTTTTGCAGGATTGCTTTTATTCGGGATGGAGGAGGGGGTGGGAAGAAGGGGTGGGGAAGGGGGGGAAAGATGTGTGTGTGTGTGCAAGAATGTGTATTTATTTCTATGAGACTCTCCGAGGAAAAATATATAATATATATAAAGATAGAAAGTTGTGGTTATATATCATCTGCAAAAGGTAGAAGACATGGAAAAAACTGAAAAGGATTAAATCGATATTTCCATAGAAGCGGATTAACGTTCGGCACACGTAACGGCCCTTTCCCTCCAATTTCAAATTCAAATTTCAAACGGCAACCCCAATAACGGTTATAAAAAAAATAATTCTTTGCTTTGCTCACAAAATTTGTTTAACTATTCTATTTGCGAGTCACGGGAAGTAGTTTAAACAGTAACGAACGAAGCTAGAGTCAAGTATTAAAAAATAAAAAGAAAAGAAAAGAAAAAAAATACAATTTGGTTACTCTTAAGGGTTGCTTACATTTAGATAAGCGGGTCGCATATACACACACCGTGCTGGCGACTCTCTCTCTCTCTCGCTCGCTCCTCTGACTTCCTCTTTCTCTCTCTCACTCTCCCACCACTCACTTTCTCTCTCTCTCTCTCTCTCTCTCTCTCTCTCTCTCTCTTTCCCATCCCTTCCTTCCTTTCTCTCTCTCTCTTGGAGATTTTTTATTCTCACAAAAGGGTTTTGAGCCAAAGTCTGGTGGATTTTGATTCCTTTATTGGTGGATAACGGCACGGGTGATATTGTGATACTGTTTGGGTAGCGATGACTTGTCACGCGTCTCTTGTTAAGCTGGTGTGTCAAGGTAGAAGCGGCCACTCCGCCGGTCAAAGGGTAAGTGCAGGAGTGCGGGAGGTCAAGCTAGGTCAAACCTTTATAACTGATACAAAGCCATCAACAAGTTTTCATGTCAGACACTTTCCTCGTCCTCCACGCGGGCGTACCACGCGGTAGCCATGTGGCAAACAGCTTCTTCTCAAGTGGCACTTGAAGTACATCATACACCCTCTCTCTCTCTCGCCCTCTCTTGTCTCTTTCAGGACATTCTCTCTTTCAATTTCGTTTCCCCTCACTTCTTCTATCTCCCTCTCTCTCTCTCTCTCTCCCCTCCCTCTTCTCGCTTTATCTTTCGCCCCTCACTTTCTTTCTTTCTCTCTCTCTCATTCAGTATCCACTTTCAAAGCTACCATCTCTCTTCCTCCATCCTCCCCTCTCTCTCTTCCCCTTTCCTTTTTTCTCTGTCTCCCAACCTTCTCTCTCCTTCATTTCCCCCTCCCCCTCTGTCTCCTACCTTTCTCTCATTCATTCTCTGCCTTCCTCCCTTGCTCTCCTTCTTTTTTTCCCCTCTACGCCCTCTCTCTTTCCAACCCCCCCTTCCTTCCCTACTCTATCTCTCCCCCTCCTTCTCTCCTCTTGTATCCCCCTTCCTTCCCCTTCTCTATCTCCCCCTTCCTTCCTTCCCTTCTTTATCTCTCCCCTTCGCCCCCCCCGCTTCCTTCCTTCCCCTTCTCTATCTCCTTCCCTCATCTCTTCCCCAACTCCCACTTCCCACCCCCAACTCCCACTTCTCTCCCCTAACTCCTTCTTACCTCCTCTTTCTTCCCTCCCACTTCCTCGCCCTCCCCCAACTCCCTCTTCTCTCCCTTAACTCCCTCTTTCCTCCCCTAACTCCCACTTCCCCGCCCTCCCCCTTCATCCCTCCCACTTCCCCGCCCCCCCCTTCTTTCCTCCCACTTCCCCGCCCTCCCCCTTCTTCCCTCCCACTTCCCCGTCCTCCCACTTCCCTGTCCTCCCCCTTCATCCCTCCCACTTCCTCGCCCCCCCCCTTCTTCCCTCCCACTTCCCCGCCCTCCCCCTTCTTCCCTCCCACTTCCCCGCCCTCCCCCTTCTTCCCTCCCCCTTCATCCCTCCCACTTCCTCGCCCCCCCCCTTCTTCCCTCCCACTTCCCTGTCCTCCCCCTTCATCCCTCCCCACTTCCTCGCCCCCCTTCTTCCCTCCCACTTCCCCCCGCCCTCCCCCCTTCTTCCCTCCCACTTCCCCGCCCTCCCCCTTCTTCCCTCCCCCTTCATCCCTCCCACTTCCTCGCCCCCCCCCTTCTTCCCTCCCACTTCCCTGTCCTCCCCCTTCATCCCTCCCACTTCCCCCGCCCTCCCCCCCTTCCCTCCCTTCCCCGCCCTCCCCCTTCTTCCCTCCCCCTTCATCCCTCCCACTTCCTCCCGCCCCCCTTCACTTCCCTCCCCTTCTTCCCTGCTCCCTCTTCCCTCCCACTTCCCCGCCCTCCCGTTTCTTCCCTCCCGCCTCGCTCCCAAAATAAACCCGTCGTCGGCCGCCATCATCGTAAGATTCACGCTGTCGTTAGACCTCGGGGAAATCCACTCAGCGCGCGGCGATAAAAACACATTAGCTGGAGCGTTTCTCATGTGCTCCCCGCCATATTCTAAATGAAATATTTTTTAGATTAACTGTAGATCCTTTACCTACGGACAAAAAAAGGAATAAAGAGAATAAAGAATAAACCGAGGAATACACATATACGCGAAGTCACTTAGGGTATTGTGTGTTTTAATGGGTACAAAGATGTGAAATAACATCGACTGCATGTTCTTCGTTGAAACCCCAGCTGCTTTAAGAGGCAGATCCACCGTTACCAGCGCCGGAACCCGCTCGCACTCATCAAGAAATCTATCTTGGGAATAGACGCAATGTTCCTCTCCATAAGCTGCTGCGTTCGAGACAAACTTCAACCCGGGATAAAGTTGCATAACTAAAACTCGAATCTCTGGAGAATTATCGATACACCGGCAGGAGCGAAGCGAAGAGGAGGGGGGAAAGGCAAGGCTAAACTGACAACACTGTATGGGTTTCTGGGCCGAGCGCGCGCAAAACTGAGGTAAACAAAGAGCTTTTTGCTTTTGCCTCTTGTTTGTTTGCCTCCCGCCTCGTGTCCGTCACTCTACCTTTTAGTGTGATTTTCTTTAAACACCTCCTAGGTTTCTGGTTTGTTTGCCGAAGGTTTTTTTTCTTTCTTTTAAGGGAAAGGCTATGCGCCGTCTCGTGTTTACTGGTAGA
>BOPN01001415.1:206136-208636 GCA_017312705.2 Penaeus japonicus
GAATAAGGAATAGGTAGTTGGCGGAGTAGGGATGTGGTGTATAAATGAAAGGGGAGGGGGAGGAAAACAGAAAGGAATTGGAATGAAAAAAGGGACTAAAGCAAGGAGATAGAGGAATGAGTGGTAAGGGAAGGGGGGGGGGGTATAGGGGAGGGGGATATGGGGGAAGGGGATATGGGAGAGGAGGATATGGGGGAGGGGGATATGGGAGAGGAGGATATGAGGGAGGGGAATATGGGGGAGGGGGATATATGGGGGAGGGGGATATGGGTGTGTGGGAGTGTGAGGTTTCGAGCACCGTACTATCCCAACCCGTACAAAAGGACGCTCGTACATCAATCGGAGGATCGCAAAACGCCCTTTTCCCTCTCTATCCTCGACGGACGCGAGCCTCTAGCCCCATCCGCTCAATTTGTCACGTAATCAACAGGATTTGGTTACCATTAGTCTTTCGTGCTCGATGGCAGCCACACAAGGCCCGCAGCCAATCAGGAGGAGCCGCTGTAAGACACAGGAATCAAAGAATAAATAAATACAAGAGGGGGCGACGCGCTGTCAATAAATTAATGTGGATTTAGATAAATTAGTGGGTTTGTATTTAATGCCGGGCTTGGTATGCACATTTAGATTGGATAATCAAATGAGTGGTTTCATTTCATTTTTTTTTTTTTTTTTTAGATGGGGATTAAGATCTCTTTATATATATATATGTATATCTGTAGTTTTCTGACTTGCCCCAGATGGTACTAATGCCATACATTTTGTAGAGGTAATGAAATAATTCCATTAGAGATTTAAAGCTAACATGATTTGCGTAATAAGCTTGTTAACATACTTTTGCATAGTAATCAAAGGCAAAGAAAAATCGACCAAAGAGAATCACATTTTGTAGAGACCTGCTGATGCTAAACTATTCATAGCATGTTTCTTTCATCATCAACATTAAGGAAACTGCTATTTCTACCTTCACAATAACGGTAGGAAAAAGGAAAATACTGTCACCATACCAGAATCTCTTTCTCACCATCATAGTTGTGTACGTATCTCTATGGTGATATATCTGTGATTTTTGTTGTATTGATATATCTATGATTTTTTAAAAATGAACTTCAATAAATTTGATGAATTCAAGCTGGAGGACAAAGTGGTGTTAAGGGTGTGCATGAGTAATAGAGAAGCGAAGGGAAAATAAAAAGGAGGAATTTGGAAGACATGTGAATATCTATATCTATCTATACCTATGTGTACATCAATAGCTATATCTATATATATATCTATATATCTACACATGGAAACGAGTATGAATAAAATAAATTTGCAAGTGTAATCAAATACATTTCTTGCAATATTGGATTTGATAGATAGATAAATAGATGTATAGATAGATAGGCAAATAAACATAGGTATATAGATAGATATAATTGATAGATCGAAAGAATAGATGTATGTAAAGACAGACAAAAAGATATGCAGACGGACAGGTAAATAGATACAACAAAATATACCTGAATCTCAATTTAAACACACAAACACACACACACACACAAACACACACACACATACACACACACACACAAACACACAAACACACACACAAACACACACACACACACAAACACACACACACACAAAGAGCACTTGCACACTCAAACACATACACACATATGGATTATTCTAAACGATTACTCTTATTAACACGTTTCACTTAAGATCCAAAGAAATTCAAGCATTTTTACATATGTCAAAAAGTTATGGCAAGGCTATAACGGATATATTATATAATAAAAATCTGACATATTGAAGAGGTATTGCAATAGAGAGTGATTGAAATACTCTGCCATACACAGTGCAATAGTGCATGTTGAAAGAGCAAATAACGAACCGACAGTGATAGAGAGTATTGCAAAATCCGAGAAACAGAGAGAAATTATAAGAAGAGGGTGAATGTTAATCCAAGGTGTCTGTGATAATGATAATAATTAGGATGGTAATGGTATTACTGATAGTGATGATATAATGGTGATGATGATTATGATGTTACTCTTGTTACTTCTGTCACAACAACAATATTTCTCAGGCTGCAACTATAGTTTCGACTATGAAGAAAGATTTACTCTCGAGTTCAATAAAGTTTCTGAAATGCGATGTGACGGTCCGTAGACTTTTCAAACACGATTCTCCGTATTTTCCTCCTATTATAGCAATATATAATATTTTCTTCTCGTCAGATGTCCCTTGAAATAAATGAGGCGAATTCTGATACTTCAGAACTTGGATTTTAATGATTAACAATAACACTTCACGATACAAAATTAACATTGCCTGTAGCTCGTATGAGTTTCTGGATTTTTTTTTCATATAAAGCACAACGGTGAACGGCATACGCACATAGACACACAAAGACACAAACACATGCACAGAAACAGACATATACACACACACACACACACACAAACACATACACGCGCGCGCGCACATATTGCCTGTGTCTATTTAAAGC
>BOPN01001415.1:246136-248636 GCA_017312705.2 Penaeus japonicus
TATATATATATATATATATATATATATATATATATATATATATATATATATGTATATATATATATATATATATATATATATATATATATATATATATATATATATATATATATATATCATATCTATGTATCTATCTATCTAATTCTACCTCTATCTATCTATCCATCTATTTCTTTATCTACCCATCTATCTCTCTATCTATCCATTTATATCTCTATCTATCTACCCATCTATCTTTCCATCTATCTATCCATCTATATCTCTATCTATCTATCCACCCATCTATCTTTCCATCTATCTATCCATCTATATCTCTATCTATCTACCCATCTATCTCTCTACCTACCTATTTATCTATCCAAAGATAAAAAGTAAAGATCCCAGGCCTTTTGAGAGCAAAGAATCTCTCACCAGTTAGAACCAGAGCACCAGAACATTCCAGATAACTATAACTTACGTAACAAAAGATAATACTAACACATAATTCCTCAGTATATGTATTAGGGAAACTCGTTCAATGTATCAGCGCCATGTTATAAGATACTATTCTTTCTTTGGCAACAAGTTATTGGATGAAGTTTGACGGTTTATTGAAACTTAAAGAAGACCTTTGGTTACGCATATATTGGGAAAGATTGGCGCCATATGTATCATGCATGTTGCAACAAGAAAATCTATCGAAAGTCTATTGATCTGATTTTGAGTTTCGATAGATTTGATGATAGATGTTCTGTTCATGGCTTTCAAGTAGAAGAATGATAATTATGAAATCGAGAATGAGATGAAAATTATATTATCAAAATTGATAAATAAATAATCGATGAAAAAAAAAAAAAAAAAAAAAAAAAAAAAAAAAAAAAAAAAAAAAAAAAAAAAAAAAAAAAAAAAAAAAAAATCAGGCTAAAACCGCAACTCTTATCCTTTTTTTTTGTTGATTTATGAATAATGAATAGGATGTAAAATATAAATCGTGCTCATTTGCATAATAAAAATGTGATTATTAAATAAGCCAGGTCAACAATGAATAGATGATAGGGCACGTTATAAATTAACTGTTTTGAATATGAAAGGAGAGACAGTTTCAATGAAGATAATAATATTGATGATAATATTGGCGATAACAATAATGATAATAATATTGATGGTAACAATAATGATGAAAATAATGAATATGATAGTGACAATAATGACAACAATGATAATGATATCAATTACGATAATGGAAATGATAAGAATAGGGATGATGATGCTGATTATTATCCTTTTGTTACTAGTAATAATATGATAAAGATGATGATGATAATTATGATGATATTAATAGTAATAATAGGGAAAATTATAATGATAATGATGCTGATAACTACTAATAATGATAACAAAAATAATATAGATATTATAAAAAATAATAATGATGTTGATATAGATTATAATGATAATGATAATAATGATGAAGATGATGCTAATGATAACAATATGATGATGACGATAATGATAATAATAATAGTAATAATAACAATGATGATAATAATGATATTCATAATGATGATAATGATATTCATAATGATAATGATTATACTACTACTACTACTAATAATGATCATCATGATGATGATGATAATCATGATGATAAATGGCAATGATGATGATGATAATGATGATGATAATGATAATGATAAATTATGATAATGATAATGATAATATAAATGATAATGGGAATGATGGCACTACTACTAGTAAAACTACTATCTAAGAATCAAAATGATATTGATGATAATAATAATATTAATCATGATAGTAAAAATGATAGTGATATTGATGATGATAGTAATAGTATTAATGACAATGGTAATGATGGAGATGATGATAATGATAGAATGATGATAATGATAACGGTGATAACAATAGTTATAAAGATAAAATTAGTGATGGTAATAGCAACTATAATAAGGCTGATAATGATAATAATACCAATACTTATCATAACACTGATCTCGATAATAATGATAGTAATACTCATAATGATAGACATGTAAAAAAAAATAAATAACAAAGATAATAAAAAGGATGATTAAGATCACAATATTCATAATGTCAATCATGATGGAAACCACATCCTGAAATTCTTATTTTTTCAACACCATGATAATCTAGCAATTACAACATAATAAGAAACGATAAAAATAATAAAAAACAAACATAAAATGTAATAAAAACATAATACATAATAGAATAAATAAAAACATAAAACATAATAAAATAAATAAAATAGATAAATACATAATAAAAATAAATATATAAATAAAACAATAAATACAGACAAACATAAAACAACAACAACGGAGTCGAAACCACCCTCATTGGAGTAAGATTATTCAACAAGATTTGCAAAGACAATCTGACTTTCATTTGCACAAGATCTGTGGAATAACGTACAATTTGACTCATTTGAACAATATCTCTGCAATTGTGGAATAATGTGATCCACCTGACCCACCTGTTC
>BOPN01001415.1:261136-263636 GCA_017312705.2 Penaeus japonicus
AGAGAGCAAGAGAGTGAGAGAAAGAGAGAGAGAAAGAGAGCAAGAGAGAGCAAGACAGAGAGAGAGAGAGAGACAGAGCGAGAGAGAGATAGAACGAGATAGATAGATAGATAGATAGATAGATACATAGATAGATATATATAGAGAGAGAGACACAGAGAGAGAGAGAGAGAGAACGAGAGAGAGAGAGAAAGAGCAAGAGAAAGCAAGAGAGAGAGAGAGAGAGAGAGAGAGAGAGAGAGAGAGAGAGAGAGAGAGAGAGAGAGAGAGAGAGAGAGAGAGAGAGAGAAAGAAAGAGAGAGAGATAGAGAGAGAAAGAGAGAGAGAGATAGAACGAGAGAGAGATAGAACGAGAGAGAGATAAAACGAGAGAGAGAGAGATAGGTCGATAAATAAATCGACCGATAGATAAATAAGTCGATAAATAGATCGATCGATAGATAGATCAACCAAACAATAAATAGACAGATCGATAGATAACTAGATAGAGCTTCTATCAAATCAATCACAATGGCTGAAGGAGAGAGAGCAGATCGACCGACTGACTGACTATCTGACTGCGAGGGGCTGACACAAGAACACCTGTGTCTCCATGACATCAACTTTAACGTTCCAGAGCTAAACCATGTTGAAATCACAGAGCCCCAGGCCCTTCTGCCACACTGATTCTCTCTCTCTCTCTCACCTCCCCAGCCAGGCTCTCTCTCGGCGAAGCGAACACAGCTCTCACCTGGCGGACTGGGGTGCTCGGGGGGGGGAAGCTGGGCTGTGTGTGTTTTTTTTTTGGGGGGGGGGGGCTGGGGGGGGGGCTGCTCTCGTTTTCTTGTATCCTTGCTTGCTCGATCGTTCGCTGTTTTTTTTTTTTTTTACCGATCTGTCTGTCTGTCTTTCTCTCTGTATCTTTCTCCGTTTTTTGTTTTCTTTCTTGTTCTTATATTTTCTCTCTCTCTCTCTCTCTCTGTCTCTTTCTCTCTCTCTCTCTCTTACTCTCTCACCCACTGTCTCACTCACTCCCTCTCTCCCTCCCTCCCTTCCTCCCTACCTCCATCCATCTCTCTCTCTCTCTCTCTCTTTCTCCCCTCTCCATCTCTCTCTATCTCCCCGCTCCTCTCCCCTCTCCTTCTCCCTATTTCTCCCCGCTCCTCCCCCCTTCTCCCCTCTCCTTCTTCCTCTTTCTCCCCGCTCCTCCCTCCCTCCATCTCTCTCTTTCTTCCCGCTCCTCTCCCCTCCCCTTCTTCCTCTTTCTCCCCGCTCCTCTCCCCTCTCCTTCTCCCTCTTTCTCCCCGCTCCTCTCCCCTCTCCCTATTCCTCTTTCTCCCCGCTCCTCTCCCCTCTCCTTCTCCCTCTTTCTCCCCGCTCCTCTCCCCTCCCCTTCTTCCTCTTTCTCCCCGCTCCTCTCCCCTCCATCCATCTCTCTCTTTCTCCCCGCTCCTCTCCCCTCTCCTTCTCCCTCTTTCTCTCCCTCCCCAGCTCTTTCTCCTCTCCCTATTCCTCTTTCTCCCCGCTCCTCCCCCCTCTCCTTCTCCTTCTTCCTCTTACTCCCCGCTCCTCTCCCCTCTCCTTATTCCTCTTTCTCCCCGCTCCTCCCCCCTCCCCCCTCTCCTTCTTCCTCTCCCTCCCCAGCTCTTTCTCCTCTCCCTTCCCTCTGCAATGGATGCGTGTGTCAAGTGGGTGCCTTTTTCCACCTGGCGGTGTGTGGTTGCTCTCGTGGTTCGCAGTTGGTTGTTTTGGTGGAGTCTCTCTCTTTCTCATTCTACAGGTGTGATGAGAGCTGATCCGTTATCTCGGCTGGTGGTCTCTCTGGCTGTCCTTTTGTCTGTTTGTCTGTATCTTTCTTTGTCTGTCTGTCTGTCTGTCTGTCTCTGTCTATCTATACCTCTCTTCCTCTTGTTTTTTATTTCTTTTTTTTTCTCTCTCTCTGTCTATACCTCTGTCTGTCTCTGCTCAATCTCTCTCTCTCTCTCTGTCTCTCTCTCTCTCTCTCTCTCTCTCTCTCTTTCGCACACACACACACACACACACACACACACACACACACACACACACACACACACACCCATCCACCCACCCCCACCCCCACCCCTCCACAAGCACCCCCCCCACACAAGCACCCCCACCCCCCACAATCACCCCACCCACCCCACACACACACACACACACCTGCCCTCCTTGTCTTCCTCCTCGAGTGGATCCTCTCTCCTCGCTCGTCGACTCGTGCATGAGGCGCCCGTCCTGCCCTGAGGGTGTTTTAAGATGAAACCTCTCCTGCGCTTGTATTTCCCCGGGAAAGGATTCTGCTGCCTCCTCTTGTCTCTCTCTCTCTCTCTCTCTCTCTCTCTCTCTCTCTCTCTCTCTCTCTCTCTCTCTCTCTCTCTCTCTCTCTCTCTCTCTCTCTCTCTCTCTCTTTAGTCATCCTGCGACGGCGAGTCTGGGATGAAATGCTTCCTTTAAGTGAAACCCTGCGAGAGGAGAGGTTTCAGAAGGGCGTATATCCCATCCT
>BOPN01001415.1:273636-276136 GCA_017312705.2 Penaeus japonicus
ACACATACACATAATCACACGCACACACACACACACACACACACACACACACACACACACACACACACACACACACAATCACACAATCACACACCCACACAAACACACACACACACACACACACATTACCCAACAACATAAACGAATGATGAAAAAGCCACAGCTAAAATAAAACTGCGCTGATGCAACACCAAATTACAATGATGACTCTGAAATTGTGCAAATGATCATGCAACTTGATTTTTTTGTGAAGATTCGGGGGGAAAGAAAAATAGATCATTATGAAAATGGAATATCTGCAATAATACTCAGTGATCAATGGCTATTTGTTTATGATTTGTTATTGATGATGTTGCAATGCTAGTGATGTTATACACCTAGAAATCAAACCAGGTCTATTGCAGATATATGACTGATATGCAACAAAGGGATGCGTCATGTTCTAGATATTCATGGAAATTTGTTGTGTTTAGTGGGAAAAATAATCCAACTGTGGTGAATGATGTGGTGATGGAATTATGGTGGTGAAGATGGTGACGATGGTGATGATAGTGACGTTATTGTCAACTTAGGTAGAATGATGATGATGGTGACGAGTCTAAACTTAATAAAAGTGGTGATGATGGTGACGTGTCTAAATGTGATGCGAGTGATGATGATGGTGACGTGTTTAAACGTGATGAGATAGATGATGATGGTGATGTGATGGTAGACTTGATGAGGATAATGGTGATAATATCATGTTGATAATGAGGATAATGACCATGCTGTGATGGTGAAAGGATTGTGCCTATGATGACAATATGGTGAATATAATGTCAGTTATGTAGTAACATGTTGTGCATGATGGCATATGTTGGAGAGGATGTATCATATTGCAATGAATACCATTTTTCCGTGGCAATTGATTTCACTTCTATATATCTATAGTTTATAATATTTCTGATAATATGAAAATTATTACTTTTTTGTGTATTTTGTAATATGTATAAGTATACATGTAGATGTATATGTTTAGTTGTGTATTTGTTTTTGTATGTGTGCATTGGCATGTAAGTAAAATTTATATCTTTGAGTGTATTTGTGTTTGTATGTATTTACATATAAGCACATTTGTATTTGTTTGTCTATGTGTTTATTTGTGAGCGTATATGCCTGCACATTCATATGCATTGGTGTAAAAATAATATTCTCAGCGAACAAACTCACGCACAAACATGCACACACATGCACACACAGAAAATATGAAAGATGAAGAACACGAAAACATAGTCATTTACAAATATTCTTCCACCCAGAGAAGTATTTACTCATTTCCATACACACACAATCTCCTTTCTTCCCACAAGAAAGCACCCACCTACACATACGAACATAAGGACAGAAACACACTCACAAATTGAAACACAGTCATATACTCACCCCCTCCCACACACACACAACACACACACACACACACACACACACACACACACACACACACACACATCCACTTTCTCTCTCTACACACACAAATACAACCACACACACACAAACACACACATCCACTCCCCCCATCCCCTCCACATACACACATCCACCCCCTCTCCCCCCCACACACACACACACACACACACACACACACACACACACACACACACACACATACACACGATCCTCCCCCCCCCCCCGCTCCTCCCCAAACACCCACAAATATCCACACTCCCCACTACTATGATGGAAACACGAGGCAAAGTGATGGAAGCATCATAGTCGAGATGGAAGCTGTGGGAATGGGAAATGAATCTCACCTCTATGACAGAAGTTCAGAGAGGTGATGGAGTGTTCATCATGACACTTCATTTCACGCTCACTGAACATTGGGAAGGAATGGTTGTCAATTTTGTCTTTGTTGTTGTTTTTTTGTTTTGTTTTGATTTGTTTGTTTTCGTGTTAATTGTCTGTGGTCGTGAGGTTTGACGTTTTCGAGCGTGTGTATAATGAAGGAAGTGTTGATTGATGTTACAGAGGGATGTGATTCGAGGGTGATGATGATTATTGCCGTTGAGAAGTGTTGATGGTTGACCTGGCTTCTCTCTCTCTTTTCTCTTTATGTTTCTCTCCTATTTCTACCACCTTTTTGATTCTCTCTCTCTCTCTCTCTCTCTCTCTTTCCCCCCCCCTCTCTCTCTCTCCTCTCTTCCTCTCCCCCCCCTCTCTCTCTCTCCCTTTCTTTCTTTCTCTCTCTCTCTCTCTCTCTCTCCTCCCTCCCTCTCTCTCTCTCTCTCTCTCTCTCCCCCCTCTCTCTCTCTCCCATTTCCTCACTCCCTCCTTCTCCTGTCTTTTCTTCTTTGCCTCATCCCTCTCTAATTCACAACATGCCTTGATTTCCCACAGACAACTGTCATCAAAAAAATCTTTACTGCGTTTGAGTTTCGCTGATATCAAATTAATATCAAACAGTTATGATACAATTCAACTGAAGTCTCATTTTTCTTTGATTAACAATTTGCTTTTCTCT
>BOPN01001415.1:286136-291136 GCA_017312705.2 Penaeus japonicus
ATCAAACCACACATCGTCGCAAAAATGCATGATTTATAACTATCATGAAAAGTGGGATGACTATGCTACTCTTCGCCTCGTACTATTTTTGTCAATTGCTTCTAAGGGTCGAATTTCGTCCAGCACTAACGGAATTAGAGCTCTTAGAACCTTTCTCCCTCACCTTTCCCCTCCCTCCCCTCACCCCTCTCCCATCCTAAAACCCCCCCTTGTTCACTCCTCCTTCATCATTTTATAATTTATAAGTATATATCTATCTCTATTTGCTGTATATTTTGGTATAATTAATATGACCTATAACTGTCTTCATTAAAACTAAAATATATATGAAATTACATATTCCCATGTCTATTCCATCTTTCATTTTCTTCTTAAACACAAACCAACACCAAACGACAGAAAACATAACCATAATATTCAAATATACCATATCTCGATATCCTTTTAAATGATAGACGTCTAACATTCACAAAGTTATTTAACGCAATACGCTAACCGTGAATGATTAATACATTGCAAGGTGGTTCCTGATATTTACAAAGGCAGAATAGACCAGTGAAAATCGATGTTAAGCTCCTTAGAGTTATGAATGTTTGTTGGTATTCTGGTTTTGGTCTTTTGGCATGTCGCTGTTGTTGTTTTTATTTGATCTATTATGCTAAGGTTTATGCGTTACTGTTTTGATCATTATCGTCATCGTTATTATTAGTATTGATTTTGTTATTATCAATATCATTATTGTTATCATTATTACTATCATCATTATTGTTACTGTTATTACTCTTATCACTAGTATTATCATTATTATTATCATCATTATCATTATTATCACTTTTATAATTCATTCCTTTATTTCACTTTCATTACTATTATTATCATTATCATGATTACCAATATCATAGTTGATATCGTTCTTATCATTATTATTCTCAATATAATTATTATCATCATTACCATTGATATTATGATCATCGTTTATATCGTTATTATCAGTATCATTTTGTCATTTTTGTTATCATTATCATTATCTTCATTTTCATTATGATTTTGTTATTAATGTTAATATTATCATTTTCATCAGTATCATCATTACTATTATCATCTTCATGATTGATTATTCTGATTATCGCTATTACAGTTTCATTATTATCATTGTTTAGATTTATTATTATGTCATAAATATCATTATTGTTATTTCTGTTATTATCTATGTTATCAATGTCATTATTATTATCATCATTATTAGTTTCATTGTCATTACTACTATTCATATTATGATCATTATCATTATTATTGCTATCATTACCATTATCATTACTATCATCACCATCATTATAATTTTTATTATCATCATCATCAATATTGCTATCATTATTAATATGATTGCTATTATATTGCTATTATGATTATTATTGTATTTGTCATTATAACTATCATTACTTTTATCATTATTATCCTTATTGTTATCAAAATTGTCATCATTAACATTATCACAATTGTCATTATCATTACTACTACTACTACTTTCGCCATTATGAGCACTATCATTATTCTGTCACCATAACCATTGATTGTATTATAGTTATCATCGTTAATATCATTATGATAACTATTGATATCATTATTGCATTTCTATAATGATTGCAATCCTCCCTGTAGCTTATATCATCATTATAATAGTCGCTTTTAATGTTATCGTCATCTTGGTTACAGTCCTTATCAAAATCACAGTTATCATCCTTAAAATTGTCAACATCAGGTTTACAGTCCTGTTATCATCCTTATCATTGATTCTGTTACCATCGTTATCATCATTATCTTTGTATTTACATTCCTTATCACCTATATTCTCATAATCACTGTCACCATTGATATCATAATTTAACCAACTACCATCATTAAAATAATCAGTATCACTTTCGTCATTACAATTAAGACTCACCATCTACAAAAACTCGAAAAAGTATCAAGGCAAGATTTTCAAGACAGACTCGAACGAAAATCAAGTTTCTTGCCAAGTTCCTGCAAGTTCCTGTCCTCTGATCAAGACGTTTGCCAGCTGACTGGATAAGCTGAAGGTGTCTCAAGTTGCAAAAGTCTTTCTGCAACTTCCATTAGACGCGGAAGTTTTTCTTTTGTACAAATCTTGTGATGTCTTGTCAAGATCAAGAGCAAATCGGTGTCTTTTTGATGGTGATTGAATAATGTCAATGGTGCTGGATAGCAGTTGTTAAAAAAAAAAAAAAAAAAAAAAAAAAAAAAATCTGCATCTCTTTTATTCTCTTTGTTATTGTTGCTGTTATTGTTATTCACAGTTTTGTTATCTTTTTTGTTGTTAACATTGTTATTTGCATTAATATAATTTTCATTCCTGTATTGTTGCTGTTATAATCATTATCATGCACATCTTTATCTCTATCGTGTCTATCATTGTTGTTATAACGGTAATAATGATGATAATGATAATCATTCTCATGGTATTAATAAAAATAATGGTAAAAATTATAATGATAATGATGATAACAACTATGATAGTGATGAAAATAACAATAATGATAAGAATGATAATAATAATGATAACCATAATGAGGATAAAGATAATGACATTGATGATATTGATAATGATAATAATGGTAGTGATGATAGCAATGATAATGATGATAGTAATATAAAGATAATGATGATGATGACACCATTAAATGTTATTATTTTTTTATTGACATTATTACTAGCATTATTAGTATTATCATTATCATTATTCCTTCACTATTACTGTTGTTACAATCATTACCATCTTCATTGTCATTATAATCATTATTATCATCATCATTATCACTGTCATTATCATGATTATTATTATAATCTTTATCATTGTCATTATCATCATCATTATAATCATCATAGTTGTTTTTATTGGTAATGATCATTATTGCATCGCTATCGGTATAATTGTTATAATAATCAATATAATCATTATTATTATCAATACTATTGCTTCTACTATTATTATTAGTAATAATGATACTATCATTATCATGATCACCATTTCTGTTAAAATTATTATAATTCTCATTATTACTATTATCATTATAATAACCATTATCATTATCATAATCATCATTGGTACTATCATTAATATCAACATTAATATCATTATTACTATTACTAGTATAATTACTGTTTTTATTATCATTATTATCAATACTATTACTTTTCTCATTATCATTATTATCATCATTATTATTATCATTATTATAACCATTATCATCATCACTATCATCATTACTAAAGCCTCATCATTATCTTAAAACGTAATAGAAAAGAAGGTATAAGCACAAATAATTAGTCATTATCCTTAGCATTATTCTAATCATAAGCGGATATTCATCTATAGAATTTCGATGATGAATGATGAATTATGAATTACGAATTATGAAAGATGAAATACGAATTATGATTTTGAATTACGAATTATGAATGATGAAATAAGAATTAAAATTATGAATTATGAATTACGAATTATGCATTAAGAATTATGAATTATCTTAATTTTACATGAACAAGCACCTGGTCATGTTTTTGTTGTTGATCGTCTTCTTCTTCATCTTTTTCTTCGTCTTCTTCTTCTTCATCTTTTTCTTCGTCTTCTTCTTCTTTTTCGTCTTCTTCTTCTTCCTCGTCTTCTTCTTCTTCCTCGTCTTCTTCTTCGGCTTCTTCTTCTTCTTCGTCTTCTTTTTCCTTGTGATAATTATTGATATCATTGGTTGTGATACTAGCATTAGTATTATCATCATAATCATTCGTATCATTATCACTATCATTATTATCATAATCATTCGTACCATTATCACTATCATTATCATCATATTCTTCTTTCATCATTATCATTATTGTCTTTGTTGTTATTGTCATCACTAAAAAATGGAAACACGAATATTACAATAGTAAAAAATATTCCAAATAAAATTCTAGACAAAAAACCTGGATAAAAATCCTCGTAATCTTTTACCTCAAGCGTCTCTCAACATAACGCTCAACAACATAAAAAATCCCCCCCCCCCCCATAACACATGCTCTTATGAGGAGAAAGACCAGCGAAATGGACTCCATGTGGTTGCATCCCGAAGCACAGCAACTTCACGAGGCCACAGAAGTTTGTGGTGTTTAAGCGGCTTCTTCGCCTAACTTCCTTAGGTGATGGCACTCTCGGGTGTGGGTGTCACAGCGTTTAGTGTTTAACGGGCGCATAATACTTGTGTTCTGTGTTCTGAGGGGATTGGGTCTCGATTCCCTCTAGCTCTTCGTAAGTTCGTTTCTTGGATGTGTGTATGTGGTGTGTGTGGGTCTTGGTTGGATGATATACATACATACATACATATATACATACATTTATATTTTACATATTTCTATTTATCTATCTATCTATATATATGTCTGTCTATAGGGATATTGTTCTCCCTTTTACTATCTTTCACTATCTGCACCCACTCTCTATCCCCTCTTTCTCTCTATCTGTCTGTCTCTCTCTCTCTCTCTCTCTTCACTCCCTCTCTCACCCCATCTCTCTCCCTCTTTCCACTCCCTCTCTCACCCCATCTCTCTCCCTCTTTCCCTTTCTCTACCCACCTCTCCTCTCTGTGGTTCTTTCCCCTTTTCCTTTTTCTTCATGAGCGGCAAATCTCCCACATTATTCACAGCGGCCAAAAGAGCACAGTGCTTAATGTTCCAGTCATCATTCTGTTGACTCGACTAACGTAACGAATAAATACGCGATGTATCTGATGTTTGTCTTGTAGTCTAGCCACGCCTTTGCTCGGTAAATGTCGCTTGGTTTAATTAGTAGCCCGGATAAAGCGAAGAGTCAACAAAGGCAGGTTGAAAGTCAAACAATTTAGGAGTAATTTTGACCGTTGTGGTAGCCATCTTGGATTCCCGCGCGCCGCTCATTCAAACACGAAAACAGAAACAAAAGAAGTACGCTTCGATATCAATAATTATTC
>BOPN01001416.1:7500-10000 GCA_017312705.2 Penaeus japonicus
ATCACGACACCCATGAAGATGTGCAACGTCTAAAGCACTGCATAACTGAGGTCTTGCGAGACATACATCTAGTAAATTGTGAGTCCTTTATTTTTCAAACTGGATACACAACACCACCACACCTTGCATTAGGGTAAGAAGGTACGATTACATTAATCTTCATATTAAGCAACAACTCCTTGGTGAAACAATGTGTGATCACCTCATTGTAACCCTTTTACAAACTCTTTTAATAAAGTGATGTCAGGGATATTGCATTAATTAACTTTAATATCACATATCTGTCAAAAAAAAAAAAAAAATATCCAAAGGTTCTGAAAATCCAAATGGCCAAATGACTCAAAGAAAGAAAAAAGGCTAAGTAGTTATGAAGGTATAAATGGTAGAAAGCTTGATACAAGCAAGTACTTGGTAAAGAATTATTATCTAATAATATTTGGGTCTTGAATGTCCTGCCATTGCAGGTGAGTGTAATTGATAATCAGTGTCAAAAATGATAATTTTCGGGCTCCCTAATTTTGCGCATGACTTTTGAAGGAAGTTCAAATTGGGTGTGACATGTGGACTAAACAGAATGTGAACGGATAAAAGGAGTGGACTACATAATCAAATATGACAACTCAATTTTCGTCAGTGGGGTTTCCTGAATACGAAAAACTCCTATAAAAAAACCACTCTTTTCCCAGAATAGCATCCTAATCATAGATGTTATAGCTGCTATTTTCTCATTCGATAAAACAAGGAAAAGGCTGGTGATATAATGATGAAAAAACAAACTTCAAAATCATAAAAGCTTACAGATTTACATACATACTCTGAGGAACAAATAATATTTCAACTTCAATAAAAAAAATGCTAAGGAGATTAGTGAGCATGAATCCTCTGGATGTATAACGGCTGAACAGAAATCAATGGCTTTCAATCTTTCATCTCAATCTAAAAAAAATCCTAATTGAAGTTTATGAGTATTACGTGCCCTATAAGTAAGTGAATGAAGTACGTAATTCTACAATTTCCGAATGTACAAACTTTGCGGGACAATTTATTCTTATACTGATTTGGCTTCCTGTAGCATCTAATGATATATATTGTATTTTGCTGGCACATAATGGCCTTACCCCAAAACCATCACATGCTTATGAAGAAACACACCAGTCATAAAGATATGCAAAATCATAAATAGATATGCAGACACTTTACTTCTACTTCTGCAATAACATGCTGTTAAGTGACATACACTGGGCATTCTGTGGAACAACTGACAAGTAAAAAAAAGCTTCTGATCAGTAGGTTCTAAACATAAACCATCAATAAATCGGAATTAACCAGTGGATTTCAAATACAGTTACTAGCAATACAAGGAAAAAGTTAACCTTCATATTATAATTATAAAAACGAGAAAGATAAGAATAATAATCTCACATCATGGCTTTCTTCACTAAAAGTTGTAAGGCCAAGAACAGATAAATAAAACACAGGTTGCTATAACAAATATGAAAAAAAAAAAAAATCTTTACCCAATAATACAAGGCTCATAGTCCCTGCTCTTAAACATTTCTAAAACTATAAACCTAGGTAACCGTCATTTCTTCCAATTGCTCCTCTAAATCGTCTAAATCCTCATCGTCGCCATCGAAGAGTTCTTCATCTATGTCTACTGGTGCTGCTTCTGCCCCACCGCCTGTGGCACCCTCTGCGTTTTCTGTGGCAGCGGCAGCATCTTCTGGAAAAGGGAGGAGGGATTGACAATTACTCTGCTAGGAAGGAAGGGTTTCAAAGGTCTGTTCTAACAGTTATAAAAGAGGTAACATGGTGCAACTAAATTCAATCTATTCAATCAATCGTAATTGAAGTTTATGAGCATCTTGTGATCTATAAATAGATGAATGTTGCACATGATTCTATAAAATCTCAATGTGCAGACTTTGTGGGACAATATACTTTTTAAATCGCATACCATACAAGAACTAACATGACAAACAAAGAATTGAAAAGAAAAGAAACAAGGAATTTAAAGGGAAAGAAAAGATGGATAACATAACAACAGAGACACGAGTACTTACTCTCTGCTAGATCTACTTCATCTTGCAGCTGCTTCAGTCTGTCTGGTTTGGCAACTGATACCTTGTCTGTTGTGTCAATCTCTTGGTATTCAGACATCAGGGAGTTCATGTCAATTTCCTTGAACTGAGGGCAAAAAAAATGTATAAGATTTTTTTTTTTTTTTTTTTTATGCATATCTTTCTTTCTACAAGAAAACTCCTATGACTCAAGACCAAAATAAATGTATATGATATGTGGATATTAAGGAATTAAACTTGTAGAACCAATAAGATTAGGTAGACAAAAGGAGAACATAATGTAATGAAACCTTTCAAGTTTAAAAAGATTGAATGTAAGTAATACCAATACTTCGAAACTCAGTCAACTCGTAACGACTGGCAAGAATCCTCACCACCCACCTTCCCACCATAAAACTTAGCTGCTCATGGGTATAGTC
>BOPN01001416.1:20000-25000 GCA_017312705.2 Penaeus japonicus
ACAAAGTAAATGAAATCTAAAGGACGTATTAACCCATTGCGGATGGGTGTCATTACATACGTGTCGCAGGAGCTTTGGCCTGATGATGGACATCATGACATTCGTGACGTTCAAGGATTTTGGATCACTGTGCCATTTTATTGTACTATGAGTAAGGAGTGAGTGATGATGACAATTGCAGTCATTATTACTATAATTACTGTAATATCAAGCAACCCTAACATCCAAAACCTAGATGGCATCACTTTCTTCTAGCACCAGTGGGAGAGAGAGCACTATCTTTATTAACTGGTGGCACACAGCAAGTTACCAACCTTCATCCTGATGAAGCATGTGCAAGCAGAACGAGAAGAGGAATGTGACTCAAACCATGCCCAGTGTCTAAAATGTGCCCCTGTGCTAGTAGGGATGCTTTTTACTGTGGCACTCACAGTCATAAGCACAGGTTTCCTTCCTTTTCCCTACCTCTTCATGTTATCTTCTTTGTAAATAGCAACATGTTTTGTATTCGTTCATAACAGCACACAAATATGAAAAAATAAAGTTTCTTTTTGTCCTCCCATAAAACAGCAATACTTCTATCTCACTGAGAATAGAGAAAATAATGAGCTGATATGGATCTTATACTATAATTTTAGTCTTATAGCATATATAAGTCTCTAAACACAATAAAGCACACAAAAATCAAAACACAAAAATAGCTCTAGTTTTACAATGAGTGACTGAAAGAGAGTGGGAAAAGTCACAGTTTGTTGTGTGAAGCTGCCACACTCTGAAATAAAACCCATCCTGGAGATTGGGCAAACGAACCTATCCACCGTCCAAAATGGGTCAATTCTGAATTCATTTGGAAAAAAGGAGAAAAAAATCCTTCAATGAGATAAAACCTTCATGAAGGAAAAAAAAGAAAATAAAAGAAAGAAAAAGAAAAAAGAAAAAGAAAACAACAAAAGTGGGGAGAAAGTTCACAGCTAATGGATGAGAAAAAGCATACATCTCAAAACTTGCAAAATTTAGCATTCCCAACTATGTCAAAGGTACATGGTCTACTCAACACACAAATCTCTTTTGTACTTAGTCTAAAATGGAGCTGTAGAAACTACACCTACATTTAATGTAACCACCAGCTGTTAATGCTTACACTGCAAATGAAGCTCTTGATCAATAACCAGGATGAATAATAAAATAAATGTGAGAGTGCTTTCAAATTTAAGATATTAAATGAGTTAGAATCTAATGATTGGCTAGCATATTTCAAATATTGAATTTCTAGCCATTTACAATTATTTCCTGATGAATTTTTTGCAACTGATATCCTTTCCATCTTCAATCTTTTTCCATTGTGATGCCCATCTTTAAATTGGAAATTAAACCAATATGACACTAAATGGTGGTAATAATTGAAAAAAAAAAGAAAAAGAAAAAGAAAAAAAAAAAAGAAAGAAAGAAAAAAAAAAATTGCAAAGGTAGCTCAAAGTGAGTCTTGGTCTGAGTTTTTCCATCTCTATTGTTCTCCTATGAATTTTGCCAACAGAATACTAGTTTTGTATAGGAAACTGATTAAGAGCAGTGCAAAATAGTGACAAAAACCTGACGAGGGACAAAGATTCCCATGCTAGGCTAAACATTCCCATTCTCAGTAGTAGTGTTAGTGTTGCAATTACAGTGTCCCATGTTTCTGCCCAGCATGCCACTCCCAACTGACTCAGCTATAGTATGAGAGTTCCACTTGGAAATGGGACCAACTTTAACATGGGAGTGGGTTGGGCAATATTTGTCCTTTCAGATAATGTGAAGGTATACGTCAATGTTGAGAAGAAATTCTCACATAGAAAAGTCACTGTGGCTGTCACCTAATATTTAAAACCCTCCTAAATTAGAGTTATAAGACACTCTGTCTACCATTAATTATTATGGTCAGTAAAGTTTCAAGTTTTTGCTACTTTCTTTTTCTTGAATTTATTCCAACATTTTCCTATTTCATGCCTGCCCTATCTATTTAAACACAGACCGTGGATATAATTTAGCGCGGCATTCGCTTACTGTGGCACTAGCATAGTCATAGTGGCAGCTATCAGTTAACACACTGAACTTTCGCAGAACCTGGATATAAACTCTCCTGTAAGTGGGGTTACTAGGGTTGGGAATCCATAGAAAATGCAAGTTACCTGTAGAATAATTTTCACAGAATCTTTTTTTTCAATTCTTAGTCATTTCTTGTACCTTTAACCTGGGTAAACATTCAGAGTACAGCCATGTTACTCAATATCACAGAAGTAGTACTAATGGATTCTTTGCACCCTCTACAACTACTAATATATGGTGGATATAATCCTGCACTAATAAGTTGATGTAAAAAAGCATATTGGAAAAATATAAATCAGGATGTTCAGTTCATTTATAGAAAGTAGCCAATGAGATCTATCCCTTGATTGACTGCCCAATCATGGCACTTTCAAGTTCTCTGTTGTTAGTGACTTTGCAGGCTTGACTTTTTGAGCCGGTTTAAGTCAAATGTCTTATTCTGAAGAGGTGTGTCTGTGTTATTGGTTTTGGTTCAAGATATACACTGACAAAAATATGGTGAATCTGAAGTACAAATGTTTATTCATACATTGCCTGCAATGTCCCTGATCTACATCTTGCTCTCATTTAACCCTTTGATGACGGTGCGTCACACCCGTGTGACACGGCTAAATGCCCGATGACAGTATGACTTTCCCGATGCAATATTGCATAGGCCCTGCATAAGGGGTTTCCACTTATCGCTGGGCCCGTCGGGATAGGGTTAATATCGGGGTCTACATTGTGGTGTATGGGGAAAACCGTGTGTCATTTCCACATGATATAGAAGAAGGTAAGATGAATCTATTGCCCTTACCTGGTAACTAGTGAAGCCATTCAGAAAACTTCCCAACTACAGCAAGCAAAATGTCCATCCATATCACATGGAATAGGTCAGTAAAAAATATCATATTCGTTGACATGACACCTTAAATAGAGCTTACCAGGACTGACACTCATAATACCTAGCCACCACCACCAAAAGTACCTGTCACTGACTCCTAAATGAAGCCGCTGCATGGCACTTTCCCGTCCCTGCATGACCATCCCTCACCCACTACATTCCCGGCAGCTCGGCAAAAATGGTGCAAGCTTCTAATCTCTCTAAATGACACAGCCCCAGTAGCGCCATCACATCTCCACCAAGTAAAAAGCAATGAAAACATCCCTGGCGTTCAGAGAAAGTCTCGTCGCCGTGGAATAGAGGCGAGAAATGACGGGCCTGGGCCATGTCTGGCTGGCCGCAGTGCCTGGTGTGGAGGCCTTATTTCCCACCTTTTCTCCCTCGGACCTTTGCCTACCTCGATTATTTTCTCCTTCTTCTTCTGCTCCGCTTTCTTAGATTGACCCCCTCCACCCTTGCCGGCATTTTTTGGAGGCATTCCGGCATAGGCAAGAAAAAAGTAATTCCGAGACACTCAGTCCAACGTGTGGATCAGCTGCAGCGAGAAACAACTTGGCCGATGGTTCTCTTTCGGGTTTTCAAGTCGATGTAATCAACTCCGCATCTTAAAAACTCAAATTTAAAAGACAAATATTCGAAAAAAGAATAATTCAACATCGAGTACTTTCCGAAGATTTAAAATAGTAGGAAAGAATCAGACAAAATAAGAACCATCGCGCATGAGTTCAAAACTGTTCATTATGGCTTCCCTCTGATGACCCTGAGAAACGGGTTGTGAAGGATTCCTCTGTGAAAATGACAGTCTAGGCCTCCCAAAAGGATTACTAGGGTTCAATTCGGGTTCCTCAAGATACCGGCATTATGCTTGTCCAAGAACCAGTTCAGGTGGGTGCCTCAGAGGGCGAGGAGAGACGAGAGTTGGAGTCCGGAGGAGAGGGGACTTTCTTGACCTCGATCTGCTATTTGGCATGAAGGATTTCCGTCCCGTGGGTGTCGGGGCCTCCTATCAATCCCTAGTTTGGACCCCGGGGCATGCTGGGGATGTGGGACTCTCAGGTGGAGGCGTGTGGACGCGAGATGGAGGTGGAGGAATAGCAGATGACTTTCAGGGGCGAGAGAGGGAGAGGAGGGGGGGGGGCTGGTTGTGCCCTTAGGGGTGGGGGTGTTGTGGTGTCAGGATCGGGATTAATGGTGGGGAGGGGGGGAGATTAGGAGATTGGGATGGTTTATGGGGAGTTGGGATACTCTAGGATAGTAGGAAGGATCTGGGGTTCCAGGTGGAGGGAGAATCTAGGTGTGTAGGTGGGGGGGGGGCAAGGGTCACCAGATGGGGTAGTGGTTTGTTTTGAGGGGGAGGGAAGGGTGTGTATGTGTGTGTGTGTTTTAACTAGAGTGTGTGGTTATGGAAGTGATCGAGCGACTGGGTGGAAAATAACCTCAAAGTGTTCAGGTTATGCTATGGTCTAGTTTTTGGACGACCGGGTGGACGGAACGCAGTGGTGCTTCCTTCCTCGGAGATTTACTTTTTTGTCTCGGGGAAATAGAATTGCGTATCGAAGGGCTTTGAATTCTATGAAAGTCATTTAGGACTATAATTGATCCTAGTGTTAACTTACAGGGAATGTTATGAACACCTTTGTTAATTGGATTATTAACCCATTGATACAAGGAGTGTATGTATACATGCACTATCCACTGTTGCTTTATTTTATCTTTTGTGCTATGAGACACAAGGGCTTAGGAACCAAGGTATTAATTAATAGGCCAACCTGACCTTATCTAAACCTATTCCGTGGATTGTTGCATAAATATCTTTCTTTTTTTTTCTTTTTTTTTACCATTATGAACATCATAGTGGTAATTTTGTCAGAAATAATGTGTTTTTGTTTTTTTTAATTCAAGGATTGGGATAGACAGGTATATGATGTAGGCCTACTAATTTACTTCTTGTTGACAGCACTTTTGCAACCATCTAGATGTTACACAATAACAAAGATAAAGCTGATACTGTTATTACTATTGTTATTATTAC
>BOPN01001416.1:32500-45000 GCA_017312705.2 Penaeus japonicus
ACGGCACACGCACACCGCAACTCAGGTTTCTTATGGCCAGATGTTGCTTCGACCTCGGAAAGTAAGTTCTCATAGCGACGAGTAATGAGTGAATTATCTGTGATCATTTATGTATGTATTGTTCTATATATTTTTTTCTTTTGAGGTTTAGTTTTTTTCTTGTGGCATAATATTTCTTAAGTCAATGATTATGTTGTTCATGCATACCATTACAGACAAAAAGTTGGGTGTCATTGTTGAAATTCAAATGGTCCCTATTAACTCCTATTAATTGAAGCTGCAATTCACTAGGCAATAGCTTTTGATTACTCTGATCTGCATAAAAAAAGAAAAAGGATTATATATATAGATGAAATCTACAGATCAAGATCTACATTATGAGATGTGAAAATATTAGTTCTTTTTTACTTCCCATGGAATATCAGTACAGGTTGCTCAACTAAGCTGAACTAAATTTAGTTTGCACATTCAGTAGGGGTTAAGCTGTCACAAATCTTTTCTACTATTATGCAGCTTGAATACATGATACTGAACTGAATGTTCTAATAATTGATTGAAATGAAAAAAAATCAGAAAGTGTTTATTTATAAGGATCTTGCTTTTTGACACAGGTTGGAGGAGGCGGAGACTGTCCTGACAGGGGGCAGCGTTCTCCATCCCAAGACTGTGGATGAACTGGCCACTGAGTATGGAGACCTGGCTTGCTTTGCCCTGCAACTCCTAGGACTAATATGCGCCAGAACGGAAAGACTTTTAAGAGCAGGAGAGGCATTCAAGAGATCATTGAAGCTCAATCCATTTTTATGGCAGTCATTTGTTGCACTCTGTGATCAAGGGGACAAGATAGATCCCTCAAAAGTTTTCAGGTTGGACTCGTTAGAAACTTTTTCAAATTGTCACGGTAACACGGTGCTAACTTTAGTTAACAGTGCCAATCCTGCAAACAATGTCAGTGTCAACTCGGACTCAGGAGTCACCAATAATACGTTAAATAGTGTATCAGTGAATACCCCGTCTGAAGGTGTTCAGCAGACTCACATTCCAACTCCTGTGCAGAACACTCCCAATAATTTATTACCCATTGTTAATACACCAGTACAGAGCCTAAGTAACATGAGTACGCCAGTACCCATCTCGTCTCAGAATACTCCTGTGGCTGTGATGGTCACACCTGTACAGGATAGAGGTGGTGGCGACAGTGGCGATGGAGTCTTTCAGGCCCCAAAAAAGAAAAAGTTTGTAAGAATTAAGAGCATGTTGGGAGGACCATGGTCGGTGAGCCCCATGACCCCCAGCTTTGGGGTACTACCTCTGGACGTCACCAGCCCCGTTGGTGACAGCGAGCAGTCGCCTCTTAACAGTTCTGTGGCCTTCCTTACGCCTTCACCACTCACCCTTTCCCAGCTAGAGACTGAACCAAACACCAAAGTTCCTCCACCAATAAGTAAAAGGGTAAGTCTCCATGAAATTTAAGAATTTGGGGATAATTTTTTTTAACTTCGAGATAGTTTTAAACAGAATTGGAGTAAAAGGCACTTGTGACTATATCTTACATACATTTTGTTCGTATGTAGACAAAATATCTTCTTTTTCAATAGTTTACAAACAATAATTTGAAAATGTTAAAGTGTATTAATCTGAGAGAAATAGATATAATGAAAAAATAATGATTTATTCATTTATTTGGGGGGAGACTTTTTTACTTTCTCACTGAATGTCATCATTTACTTGTATCACTAACTATTTTTTCCAATTTCAGATATTATGTAGAACAACAAAAGACTCTCCCTTGGTTTTAAATAAGCCGGCGGTGTTTGCCCCAGCCGGGAATAACAGCAACTTCCAAAGCCCCCCAACTGGGCAGCCAAACCCCAATGTCCGCAGGTCATCCAGACTCTTTGGTAACAGCAACTCCGTTAAGGTAAGCTTGAGTGTTTCTTGTGTGAGTTGTTGTTGTTGTTGTTGTTGTTGTTGTTGTTGTTGTTGTTTTTGAGGTTGGTTTGTATTTATGGATTGGCAGTTTGAGAGAGACATAATCAGTTGTTAAAGGAATAAATGAAGTGCAAGGATTTGTGGTTTTGATGGAGGGTAAAGGGAAACTACTGGCTCTGTGGATGGAGGCAAGGACTCTTAGTTTCATAGACTTGGTTTTGTAGGACTTTCAGTAGTTTCTGCATTCTTTTAGTCCTCATGTTGAGTGATGGTATTGGTGAATACAGACTTTGTGGTATGTTGGGTGTTTCATGAATTTTTTGTGAGTGAATACAGATGAGAGCTGGTGTTAAGGTGTGGTTATGTTTGTTGTCGTCTTTGAGTTTTCTCTATTCTTTCTTTCTTTCTTTCTTTTTCTTCTCCATCTTCCTCTTCTTTTTTTTCTTTTCTTTTCTCTTTGTTTTTCCTTTTCTTTCTTATCATTTTTCTTTTTCCTTTTTTCTCTTTTTTTTGTGGTATTTGCAAGATATTTGGCAATGTGTTCTTATTCTGCCTTTTTTGTTGTTTTCTGGTGTGTTGTTTATGTGCAAGCAATTATAAAGTCTCATGGGTATTATCTAGTATCATTCATGTGATTCGTTAGAGAGCCAGAAAAAATATATTTTTAAAAGTTTACCTTTTATGTATATGTTAATTGTAGTGTGGATAATGTTTATGAGGATATACCTGTTTTGAGACAGAGTGAGTGAGGGTCTCTTGTGAAAAAGAAAAAGATCTTGGCTATCTTTTTTTGGTTACATTGGAGTAGAGTTATATTAGTCCATCCCTATTTATGTCTATCTGTCTGGTCAACCTAAGATCATGGACAGGTTGTACTTGATTCTGAAGCAACCAATGTTTTTATTACATTCAGTCTGTTCCACTCAGTTTCATTCTTTTTAATGCCAGGATGATAGAGTAGAGATGTCTGTTTTCTGTGGACATGATTCGTCAGGATAGCATATCCAGTGGACAGAAGGGGAAGTGGAAATTCCATGTATGTCTGGGAAATTGATATCCCTAGGATGTGTTCTCTGGGATGAAAGAAATTTGTGAAGATTGTGCAAGTTATATAAGTAGATTGGTCTGTAGAAGGCTGTGATAAAAAGTGACTTACTTGAGAAATATGTAGTCAAATCTAGGTACTTTTGCAATCTTTTTAAAGTCATAGGTATCCTTTATGATGAGCTTTTGGTTTGAGAAAACATCCCCACCTCAGCTAAAGGTAGTTTGAGCAGTTTGTGTGTCAGAATTGATTTTATTTGAGCTTCTGCAGAGCATTTGCAAGTCTCATATTAAAGTTATATTCTTGGATAGATGAGCTTTGGTTGTATGTGACTTTTTAAAAATATATAAAGAAAATTTCTTTGTATGTATGAAATTAAAGTTGAGAATGAATGTCAAAAGTGTGTGTGAAGGTGAGAATATTGTTATACATTATAAATATCAAGACCACTTTTTTCTTTCTTTCTTTCTTTCTTTCTTTTTTCAATATCAGCAAAAATGGGGATAATCTTCATGGTTTTACTTTGCTAATGACGTTGGTGTTATACTCTATAGTGTTCAGGAAAAAGTGGGCTAATTTATGTGATCCACAAAGTCAAAGGATCATAACCAATTATCTCTCCTATTAGTAAAATGAAATGCCTTTTGCTATGATATCTTGATGTTTACAGACTAGTTACAATTACATTTATACACTATCTGCTAAATTTTTTATTTTTATCTTCAGGAGAACAACAAGAGTCGCTTCGTAGCGCCAAAATCTCCCGCTCGGAAAGCCAAAACTAGATCCTCTAAAAGTCAGTCCAGCTTGTCAGAGCTCAATGAAAAGAACAAGAGTGAGAACCAGGACATCATCTCGCCCTCGGATAAATCGCTCTCGGAAAAGCCAACCACTCCACAGAATCTCGCGCAACAAGCACACACTATACAGAAGCAGTCTGCTGGTACGTTGGAAATATGCTTTGGTGTGTGCTATGGTCACAGTGTTATTGACAATATCCATTGATTTAGCTGTGAAGGTTGGAATATTTTGGTAATGCATGATTATATTCATCAACTGAGAATGATCATTGATTCGGTATTGAATTTAGGTATCATTTAAAATCATACACTCATATATCAATTTGAATAGTATTAATAATCACATTTTTATTTTATTATTTCTTTTCTTTCTTTTTTTTTTACCATTTCGAACAGAGGGCTTGATGTCACTCCTTCGGGATATGGGTGCAGCATATCAGCAGTTAGCACAATACAACTGTGCCCGAGCTATAGAGTTACTAACTGCCCTCCCCACACAACACTACCGCACAGGCTGGGTCTTGTCACACATCGGCAAGGCACATTTTGAGATGAACAATTACCAACAGGCTGTAAAGTGAGTAAGATCATGTATATGCTAACAATGAACTGTAGGTTTCTTACTCATTACTGTGTGATTGGAAGATTTGATTAATTATCCTCGTGAGATATAAATTTGCGTGGTGGTTTGTTTTTTTATTTTTCTTGTAGTAGTTGGATATATGATTGAATGGTTGGCTGTGTCAGTATTGTTGTACATTATTTTGTGACCAAAATTAAACCAGAGTTTGAAAAACTAAGTTATTGTTTTTAGATAGTGAATTTAATATTTTTATTATCATTAAGAACAAGAGATGTTGGAAGAAATACTCATTATTTTTGGTTCATTTCAGATATTTCAGTGAAGTAAGAGAAAGAGAACCGCACCGTCTGCATATTATGGAATATTATAGTACGGCACTGTGGCATTTGCAGAAAGAAGTCCAGCTGTCAGCGCTTGCTCAGGTAACAATTTTTCAAATAGTCCTTTAACATATTGGAAGGTCGCATATCTTTGTGTAGGAGAATTATCTTCTTTCCTTCTTTCTTTTTTTTAAGAAAAGAAAGAAAATTATTTTTAAAAAAATGGAGAAATATCCCTTCTTTTCTTTCAGGACCTGATAGAGGAAGATAGAGAATGTCCCCAAGCCTGGTGCACAACTGGGAACTGCTTCTCTCTCCAGAAGGAACATGAAGCAGCAATTAGATTTTTCTCAAGAGCCATTCAGGTAAGGAGAGGGAGTGTTAGATGGAGAACAGTTTGTATAGAGTGTGAAAAGTTATAGGAATTACTTTTGTTATTTTATTTATACATGCCATGTTGCCTATTTCCATCCACTTGAGCTTGCTTGAAGGTAGATTTCCATCATATTATTTTGCTTGAAGAGAAAACTTTCCTTTGAGGAAGTTACCATGGCATTTTGTTGCTGTGTGCATTTGGAAGAACTTGCCACGAAGGCACAAACACTCTGGAGGTTGTCAAACATTTGCAATGTTTAATGCAAGGCTGAATTGCAAGTCGGGAAGAAGTGACTGGGATACTGAGTGACTTTTGGGAAGTCCCAAGTCTAAATTAGACTTTTGTTTTAGGAGTACACTAAATGAGTTTAGCAGAAATAGTAACATGGAAGGTTGCCAGTGTACAGTATTATATTATAAGATGATAACCTTTAATTCAGGAAGATAATTTCGAAACATATCAAATTGATAAGCATGCCAGTGACTTGTTAGAAGAAAAGGTAAAAGAGATGAAGTGTATGTTCACAGTTGTTCCATAACATCACTTAAGTTTCCTTTTTCCTCCCCACTCAGGTTGATCCAAACTTTGCATATGCCTACACTTTGTTGGGTCATGAGCACATAGCGACAGAAGAGTTGGACAAGGCTCTGAGTTGCTACAGAAGCGCTGTCAGGATAGACCCTCGACACTACAACGCATGGTGAGTGGGAGTTAGTCTGTCAGTCATGCTATCTGTGCCCTAAGATGGACCTTGTGATCACCATTTAATTACTAAGCTTTTGATGGAATTTTTTTCATTCATTTGTAATATAATGAAAGTTAATGTTATTATTTATAGGAAGGGTATTAACTCCTTTCAAATTCACAGGTATGGTATTGGTTTAGTTCTGTTCAAGCAAGAAAGGTTTGCTCAAGCAGAGTCTCATTTCAAGAAAGCACTTGGAATTCACCCGCACAGTTCCGTTCTCATGTGCCATGTGGCTGTGGTGAGTAACCATGTTATGGTGTTTCCTTGTTTTTACAGTCTTTCTCTTTTCCTTATTTCATTTTTCTCTTCTTATCTCAGTTTCTTCTTCAGCCTCCCTCTCTTTCCCCTCTTCATCCTCCCTCGCCTCCTCCTCATCTTCATTGTCCCTCTCTTCTTTCTTCTTGTCATCCTCCCTCTCCTCCTCTTCCTCTTCATCCCCCCTCTCCTCCTCTTCCTCTTCATCCTCCCTCTCTTCCTCTTCCTCTTCATCCTCCCTCTCTTCCTCTTCCTCTTCATCCTCCCTCTCTTCCTCTTCCTCTTCATCCTCCCTCTCTTCCTCTTCCTCTTCATCCTCCCTCTCTTCCTCTTCCTCTTCATCCTCCCTCTCTTCCTCTTCCTCTTCATCCTCCCTCTCCTCCTCTTCCTCTTCATCCTCCCTCTCTTCCTCTTCCTCTTCATCCTCCCTCTCTTCCTCTTCCTCCTCATCCTCCCTCTCTTCCTCTTCATCTTCCCTCTCTTCCTCTTCCTCTTCCTCTTCATCCTCCCTCTCTTCCTCTTCCTCTTCATCCTCCCTCTCTTCCTCTTCCTCTTCATCCTCCCTCTCCTCCTCTTCCTCTTCATCCTCCCTCTCCTCCTCATCTTCTTCATCCTCCCTCATCTCCTCCTTCTCCTCTTCATCCTCCCTCTCCTCCTACTCTTCATCCTCCCCCCCTCTCTTCTACCCTCTCCCCTTCCTCTTCCTTCTTCCCGTACTCCCTCCTCATCCTCATCACACTCCCACTTCCTCTTCCACTTTCATTTCCTTTCTTTCTCCTTATTGACCTTTTCTGTCTCCTTTTTCTCCTTCCCCATATATGTCTTTATGGAAAATAAAACTATTTTGCATTCAGGACCTAAAATGAAGAACAGTTTACCAGCATGCATAAACTACTCTGAAGTCAGTAAACAGAATTTCCAAATTACCTAATAACATGCAAAGATTAAAACCTTTCTCTTTCCCCTTTTACTAGGTGGAGCATGCCCTTCAGAAGAGTAGTGCAGCACTTGCAACGCTGAACCGTGCACTAGCCGTAGAACCCCGCAACCCACTTTGTAAATATCACAGAGCATCTATATTGCACGCAACGGACCGCCATCAAGAAGCCCTCGCAGAGCTGAATCAGCTTAAGGAGATTGTTCCTAAAGAATCTAATGTCTATTTCCTGCTAGGGAAGGTAAGGAGGAAATTTCAGAGTGTGTTATTAGCCAGCAGAAATGGTAAAGAAAGTAACTTAATGTTTTGGAGAAAGAACAGAACGACTTGGCTACTGTCAGTCAATATTAAGGGTTTTAAAAAGATGATAAAAGCAGTTGCAGAGAAGTGCATAGTTTAATGTTGGATTATCATAACAATAAGTTTATGCCATTCATTAATATGGTTATTTGCATTGCTTATTGACTCCTAACAAATAAATACAATTTCGACAAACATTGTAGGCCATCTTGAGCTTTCGTCGTGCCATCTCTCACAGCCGACTTATCCCTACAGGTGCACAAAAAGTTGGGCCAGACCCACCTCGCATTAATGAACTTCTCGTGGGCCATGGACCTTGATCCCAAAGGTGCCAATAATCAGTTCAAGGAAGCCATTGACCCAGCCATCAACCGTTTCCCCGTAGATGATGAGGACACCACCAACAATAACCCCCATGATAATGGTGGGTTCCTAAGTCCGTATCAATCGTTTGTTTTCTTTTAACTTACTCTTAAGTGAAGTAGATGGTAGTGTATGTTACGATGTAGATGGGCATGCATGGTGGCTAGTGACTTCCGACATTTCGCATTAGTAATTATAGCAACTTCTTTTTCTGTTTAAGGGCAGGCTTGTGTGTCGGGTGTATTTAGAAATGATAAAATTATCTTACTTGCAATTTGGTTTTGAGTGTAAGATTTAGACAAATAATAGAGTTTGCCTTCCTATAGCATTTGTGTCTTCCCCTCAGGGTTTCAAATGAAGTTATTATATATTCAGTTTTTAGGCTAAATTATATATATATTATCAGTTGTCATTGTTCATAAGATGGTGTAATCTTTTAACCTGTTAACAATGGGTGACAAGATATCACGTCTAGTGGTTTTTGGGCCAGACACCGGGGACAAGTTATTTTGTCCAGCCCGGCGTGCCGGGTGAGCAGACGCACAGCGCTTGCTCGCAGCCAGTGCAGCCGAGAATTCAGACGCGTTAGGCTTATGCGTTTGAATGTCCTGGCATTTCGGCCATTTAGAGCCAAAATACCCCTGTCGGGAACGGGTTAAAAGTTGTTTTCATAGTAAGATTATGTTCTGTTGGCAATGCCATTTTGTTTAGATATAGTTTTCATGTAAATGAGTTGTCTTAGGCATGAAGGAGGAGCATCATTACATTTATTGTGATATTATACATTTGACCCTTGATCAAAGATACACAAGCATACTTAAAGTAAGTTGGGGATAAAGACAATATTAATTAACCCACATCTGATGGAGGGTAAGGATGATCTGGAATTCTAGGTACAGTAACAATAGAAGTTACTCTATCTTTTACTTACTATGTAGGCCTGGATTTTTATGGCTTGGTAGTTGCTCGAGCAACTGCCTTTCAATGGCAGTCTATTGTATTATATAGTCCATATCAGCTCATTATGATCTGTACTGTCTGATGGAAGTATTAGTTTTATGGGAGGACAAAAATTAGCTTTATATTTTTTGTTCTTTGGCTTTACTTTTTGTTAACAAGTGTGAAAAATCATCCTTAACAAAAGTAAAACAAAAAAAATGGGGAAAGGAAGGTAACCTGTGCTTACATCTTTGAGTACCACAGCATAAAGCAACCATAGGGACGGACACATTTCAGCCACTGCACTGGTTCACCATCTCAATTATCTTGTGTTGGTATGTCCCTGTCAGTCCCCCCCTTGGTGAAATTTCTCACCATTTGCACCAGGGTCTGTTGGCCAGCAGGTTAATGTCCCCTAGATGCTATGGGTTGATAGTGAGGGCAAAAACTGTTCATTTGAAGTAGAAGTAATGGTATGCTCTTAATCACCAATATTGTAATTCATAACACTTACAGTTGGTATGTGTGTGTTGTGTATGTATGTATGTACACACACACACACACACACACACACACACACACACACACACACACACACACACACACACACACACACACACACACACACACACACACACACACACACACACACACACACACACACACACACACACACACACACACACACACACACACACACACACACACACACACACACACACACACACACACACACACACACACACACACCTGTGGCTCAAGTTGAAGCCAGCTAAATGATTAAGAACATTGGTAGGTAAAATATTCATGGCCATACAAGAAGGCATCTAAAGAGTTGCTGCACATATCTTCAAATAAATGTATAGACAACTGCTCTTGTGTATTTACTGGAGCCAGAAGCACGTAACTCTTACCTCTAACACATTTCTTTCCCTTTTCAGGCAGTGAAGCCAGCTCTTTGGCCCCTGCAGAATCTTCCCAGGAATCCCTTATACTAGAACCACAGCAATTGCCAAACATGGAGAGTTTAAGTGACGACAGCTTATAATAACGGCATTTTTAGGCGTCAGATATTCTATACAAGTTTTGAAGCGTTGTAAAAAGGATTGATGATTTTTTTTCCTATGCTAGAGAGGATGCTGTAAAGAAAAAGTTATATAAATCATTTTGACATTGTATCTCTGTTAGAAGAAGATGAGAACACTTATAAAAGATAATATAGGTAAACCATTGGAATATTTATAAGGAACTCTAGAAGTTAAGAACAGTGAAATCATCTGCTACAGTTTTTAGTGCCTGGTTTATTGTGAGTATCAGAACCAGTCTGAATTTCAGTGAGTTTGCAGTGGACATGTCATTGGAGGAGGTGTGATAGGCATTCTTCATACAAATTTGTAAATGTGTAAAACAAGTGGGAAAAAAGTAAAAAAAAATAATAATAATAATAAGAGAGAAAAGATTACAGTATGTTCTTCCAAATGAATATTTTTTTTTCTTAGTTGGGTTTCTAGAAAGACAAAAAAAAAAAAGGGTAGATTTTTTTTTAAGCAAAGATTTTCATTGGTGATTTGTATGGTTGCTCTGATGTAAAATTCTTCTTATTTTGTTTCTTTCACTAAATTTCTCTTATTCAAATGAGATGGATGGATGACTCTTTAAGTTTCTTGCCTTTTACTACTAGTCAGCACAATATAGGTTTACAGGGATGGCAGGTAAATGAATCATATAAATATTCTAAAGGCTAGAATGTACCGAAAGAGAAAGAATTATTCTTTAGATAAATTAAGAAAAGGAATTTCTGGAGAGTCATTTAGTTATTATCTTTAGTAAATTAAAAAGAGGCAATCTGTATGATCTGTACATTTTCTCATATCATTGTATGAATGAACTCAATTTTTTCTGTATTTATTTGTTTGACATAACACCAAGTAATTTAAGGATTTTTTATTCATAAAAGGAAAAAAATATTTGATTTGTCATCATTATTTGTAGGAGAAAACCCATATTCTATAATAGCTGTAATTAAGTTGTAAAATATTGCATTCATATATAATTTTTATTCTGTTTGATTGACATTTACACAAAATACCTAAGATGTGAATTTTTGAAAGTCTTAAAGCAATAATGCATTTCTGTTTACCTAGTCTCTTTAAAAATATCATATGAATTAAAGCAAAAAGCCACATAAAATCAACTGTGTGAGGCAATGTATGTGCACATTCTCTATTAGATAGAATTTAATTACAATGTGTTATTGATACAAAATAAAATTACAAGCCAACAGGAGAAAAAAAAAAAACACATGTGCATACATAACAAAAGTTGATCTCCTCTTTTAATTTATGACCATCTGATGGTGGAAAACTGAAGAATTGGCTTGTGCCAGCAAAAGAAGTTCAGGTTTGCAAACTTAACTAAAACTACTGATTATATTCAGTATGCAAAGATGTTTTGTTGCTGGCAGTTTGTCATTAAATATCCTCTGGGAGTTTGCTTTCACTTTCCTTTCCTTTTTATTCTTCTTTCCTCCTTTGTTATGCTTTGTTGAAATATATTTTTTTGTACTATTTATTGAATGAGAGTTTTGATCAGTGTAGTTTTTAAGTTGAGTTGAATGAATGCATTCTGCCTCCTCTAATACATGGAAAACGGTGAATCTGAAAGAAGGGATAGAGTCCTTTGTGTTCAGCTATTAATGATGATAATCCCTGTTGAAAGATCCTACTGCTGAGTTGTATATGCAACACAGTCATTGCTGAAATATATATTGCAGTACATATAATGATATTGATAAGATTTGCATCTGAATTCCGATGGTGCACATGCTAAACCTTTGTTGAGAATTATACAGAAAAGCAAACAAAAAAAAGAAAAAAAAAAGAGGATGCTTCTCACACACACACACACACACACACACACACACACATTCACACATTCACTTACTCTTTTACATCACCCTATTATTGTAGTTTTCATATTATATTGTATATTTTTTGCATACACAGATATTTTGACACTGCACATGCATATCTATTGAACAAAGATTTTAAGCCCTTGATCATTGGGCCTTTTTAACTCATTCATGCCGAGGCTTGTATTTGTGTAATGCCGCTCCCGCCAGCTAGATAACAAACATGAGACCGCTCCCTGCGCAATGCTGCTTTGTCTCTATGAGCACTTTTCATCTGCCAACTTCTATGGGGTGAAAACAGGAGGTTTTTGTATTTATATAAATTATCTACACAAGTGAATAAAAACGTGCTTATGCAAATGGATCTCCTGTGATTACGTACATATACAATGATCTAAAATGTACTTTTTGAGGGAGAGATCATGATGTAATAGGACGTCACCTGGCGGGAGCGAAATATTTCCATTACGTGATATGTCACCGGGCGTCAATGACTTAACCTGCCAATATCAGACAAGCCACATAATTGTAATTGTCTCTTGCCTTATCTTCATTTGTAGGAGAAGGGTATGAATGAGACTTAAATATCTTAATAACGCAAGAGAGGTATATGATGCCTTACACCAATAGTCTTCATCGGAAATACTTGTATTTCTGACAATGACCAATGGGTTAAATACATCTCTTTTGTTTTGTTGATATATTCAGTCTCATTCATATCTTTTACATTTGTTGCAGTGAACTTTGTTTTTATTTTTTATTTATTATGGATAAAGCAAAACTTAATATAAGCATTTACAGAAAGCTAAAATGAATTAAGATAACATTGAAACAATATTATATGATGAAAGCTAATAGAAAATGTAATGATGCATGGGGAGAAAATTTTTAGAAGATTATAAAGATTATCAGAAGATAGCGAGGCTCATGATACACACATTCACTCAATCACACACACTATACATACATACTATGTCATGTGTACACATGT
>BOPN01001416.1:62500-65000 GCA_017312705.2 Penaeus japonicus
ACATACACTGACATTGTGCTACAGATACTTCAGATTACATCTGTATGACAGCTGATGTCAATATCAATAAACTCACAAATAAAAAAAATAATAATAATTATAAAACACAATCTTCCAACACATAAAACTAATTTACAAAATCCCCCCAAAACCGCACAAATATCAAATGACAACTAGAACACTGTCACGAACTAAGCTCTGAGAAATAACTGTCATGACACTGTCAGGCTGGCATATGACCCTAACCTTTTTTGGGCGATTTGGCGGCCTTGGGAACTGACATTCTGCTCGCGCGTTTCTTGGGCGGCTCGGGAGCCTCATCCTTCGCGTCTTCCGCGTCCCCTTCTGTCGCCTCCGCATCCTGCTCGGCTTCCTTCTCTTCCTCCTTCTTCTCTACGTTACTTTCGTCTTCGGACATGTTACGACTGTCAATGGGACCAGGAATAACGAGTAATCACCTGCCAAATTGAAATATCCCACGTCTTTCTACTCGCAATGGACTCGCGTTTCTCATCGTAAAATCAGCTGATTTTCTGACTACCTCGGGGGCGCGGACGGAAAAGTAGCGCGTCACCAGCTGGCGCACCCCACGCCAAGTGGCCGGGCGTCGGGGCGGACCTGTGCTTCTCTTTATTATTTGCTAAATTATTGCGTCTTTAATACGATATAATTCGGGTTAAACGTATACTTACCGCTAGCCCTATGCATATACTTTGGCACCGTATGGCTAGAATAACGAGTCATTTCGTTAGTGACGAACAATAAGCAAAGAATTAAATACCCAGGCAGAAAATCTCTCTCCATTGTTGTATATTTTGCTCTCAATTGGAGCAATTAGGAATCTATACATTAGCGTAAAAACGCGTATTTGTTGTCACACGCTTTTTCTAAGTTAATATTGTGGATTCGGGACACAGTGTATGAGAAATGTTTAAGAAATAATACATAAAGACTACCCCCGAAACACACGATTTTTCCCCTGCTTGGTGGTCGTGGAAACCATGTATTCTTGCACTTTGCTTTGATTTCCATGCAAGCACTTGTCTGTGGTCTAGGTGAGACTGGCAGTGGATGGTGTCCCTTTGGGCTTTTGTATGTTAATCGAAAAACGTTATTCTCTTTATATACAAGCAATAGAGTACTCAAATATATCAGCCTAAGATGGTATACGTGTAGACAGCGGTTAACTTTGATGCTTGCAAGCAAGCATTCGCCCCAAATTGCTAAAAGGTAGTAAGAGCAAGATGTACATTTCCTTGGTAGATTAACTTACAAATAACATGCATTATCGAAAAATCATCGGGGTGCATTTATCAATGCAAAACTTCACTCGTATGATGTGATGTGTATATATACATATATATCTAAAATGGTTGATTTATCAATTGCAAATATATGAATATAAAAGCCACAACCGCAATAAGGTATGACGGTAACTTGATCCTGTAATTGAGCCATAAATTATAAATATATTTAGTAATATAATAAAAAACAAAAATCATAATATAATGCGCGTGATGTGGCATGCATATTAAGGATAGATACGAAATATTAAGCACAGCAAATGCTATAATGCTCTTGCTTTTCCCTAACTTAATCTAGCAGTTTAATATTAACACAGGGCCTTGATGGGCGTGTGAATCGTGTGCAAGTGCGCGTGCGTGACCTCATCATGGCCGCACGCTCAATTCGCCCTTACGCAAATCAGCGTCAGTCGTATGCTCAACATTTTTTTTTTTTTCGTTTTTTTTTTTTCTTGTTTGATAGAATAGCGCGTCGGTACGTTTGGGGTTTTATCTTGGTAACAAGTGTATTGGTTTGTTGGGGTGATAGAATTGATATGAATGTACGTTTTTTTTTTTTTTTTTTTTTTTTATTCGGGAAATTGCATATATACTAAAACGCACACACACACGCATACGCACACGCACATGCACGCACACGCACACACAGATACACACACGCTCACACACACACACACACATACACACACACACACACATATATATATATATATATATATATATATATATATATATATATATATATATATATATACATATATATATATATATATATATATATATATATACATACACATATATATATAATCATATATATACAAAGGTACATATACACATATATATAACCATACACATATAACACATATACTGCTTGTTTCCAGCACCAGGCCCCTAACGCGTGCCCCTCACGGAAGGCGCTTCCTTTGTCTCCGTCTGAGGGGAAATGCGACGATTACTCAAACCCCGAACATGAAGACCCGGATGTCCTTTGCAGATGCCATGCACCGAAAAAGAATCCGTGTCCTTGATTGAGCTCTGCCTAAAGTGACCTAGTCCTTGTTTTGATGAAGCAATAAAATGTCTGGCTTCGTCGACCGAGCTGTCTCTCCTCGGGCTCTGAGGGGACAAGGACAGCTCACATGGTGGCGTTTTGGTCGTTGGCATATCAAAGACACATCATCTGTCATTGCAGAGGC
>BOPN01001416.1:70000-75000 GCA_017312705.2 Penaeus japonicus
TTTTTTTACTAATTCCCTATTATCTAGATATCCGTCATTGTCCATGCGTAGGCTCTGACCCTGAAGCTTCTGTTCTCTTCCTTCCGTTTTTGGATTTCTTTGGGCTTTTCGTAAAGCTTCCTCACTTCCTCTTTTCGTAAAGCTCCCCCCCCCCTACCACCTTGTCCTTCAACGCCCTCTGTTCCTGGCGTCGGTGTTCCAGTGGCGGTCTTGCCGACTTGCCTTTCCAGATCCAGCTGAGTTTGCTGCTGCTGGTCATAATGTATACCAAGTTTTCTCTCTGACGTTCTGTTTCTTCAAGTTATATATGTCATTATCAATTAATGGCCTCTTGTTCTTGGTATAGCACACTAAGAGCAATCTTACGGGTCGCCTTAGAGTAGAACCAGACTGTGTGTTGTTGTGATAGCTAGACTAAATCGTGGTAATTTGTGGAGAATTTCCTTTTGTAGTAATTCAGATGATGAAAGTTCCATAGTGCTGTGATCAAACCTTTATCTATTGTAATCATATATCACGGTATTTCTGTTCTTTCACATTTTGCAACTGATGTCATACTTACATCATGGTTAGCGACCATCCTTGTTACTAATTGATAGATTAGTAAAATCCTTTCTCACGCAATGTTGAAGCTCTTCTGCATCGGTGCTTCGGGTCTGTTTGATACATTGATTATCCATCCCTCAGTCACTTTTCTATAAACAAACCCTACACAATCATTAATACTGCGCTACATCATTAATACATAAATTATTAATACTGCGCAACAGTCCCCCAATTGCGCAAAATTATCGATCTTGCAGGACCCTGGCGGCAAAACTGGGCAATTACGCAAACAAGAGTTCATTTGTTATCGCGTAAATTGTCGTTAATGAATCGAACATGTTTACAGGTGTTTCTTTTGGCGAAATGTCTCCCACCTCATCCTGTTTCTATAGAGCTCGTATTTAGACTTCTCCCACCTTCAACTTAGGAATTAAGTTAACGTAATGATAGAGCGAATTTAGAATAGAAACATGTGTTTAAGCATTCAATGAGGTGGTGCGGCAGTTGGGGATCTTAAAGCAGGTAAGGACCAATTTTTGTCTTTATCATACAGTTTCTTTACGCAGCTCAGAAAATATGTAATTAACAAGTATCGTGTATAACCTTAAAAAATCATATCATTTAAATTAATGTCAAGTTGTTTACCACATTCGTTAAAAAAAGTAAATGTTTCAGCTAAAATTATTTCTCACTTATTTTGACGAAAGTGTTAAGCCTAGTCAAGAGCGAAAATCATATATCAGAGTTAAATCAAGAGAAACTATCAAGATCCTTGTCTTTGCTGAGAGTTAAGACATCGATCTTGCAACTGCAGCGTGTGAAAAGTGTAGATTTAACCTGAAGGCAAACCCAAGATCTGTAGGAGGAGGGGGAGGGGGGGGTGCATATGACCCTCTCCAAACGCTAAGCATCGTTTCCCCAAATGAAGTAAAATGTATAAATGAGTCTGAATAACTTCACAACGCAAGAGATATAATTACACGTCTCGAATTCCTTCTTCCACAAGAATTAAATACCACAACAAGCCATTAAGAACGTACATATGATAACCAAGAGCTGACGAATTACCTAACGCCGGTGCCTTGTTATATCGCATTCTCATTCGGTTGTTTAGCAAACTTTCATTACATGAGCGAAAGATTTAGAAATGGTTTCTAGGGGAATAAATAGCAGTCATAAAACACATTGATTGCATACTATTCATATTATATTTACGCACAGTGAGTGATTGTGTAGGTTTGTAGTTCTTGTTAAGTGACCTTGAGTTATAACGCTTGCAAAGTGACGGTGTACGTAATGTAAGCACACACACACACACACACACACACACACACACACACACACACACACACACACACACACACACATATATATATATATATATATATATATATATATATATATATATATATATATATATATATATTATTGTTATAGAATCGATGATACAAGATTAAGTGCTCGATTGGCAATGCAATAGGCTTTGAGAATATTGCCAAATTGTGGTGCTTGGATAAACTGTTATACTGAAATAACTACATTGTTATCCTTGTGTTTACTAATCATCACAATTACATATATGATAATACTAACTCGCGACCAATCAATAAGCAACCTATAACAATAATCATCTCGCCAATAGCCTTTTTTTCATTTCAAGAGTTTGATGAGATAAATGAAGTAATCACCACAAAGAATACTCCTTCCTATAGAACACATGAAGAAAGCAAAACAAAAAACTGTCAGTTGCTGTAAATCTGATTGTCTGGCTTGAAATAAGTACAGAACCGTGGTAATCAGACTAAGTACAAGCGTAAAATAACTTGGAAGAAGTTGAACTTGATAGTAGTTCTTTATGAGGAAAATATGATGTTATGTCATGATATGATATGTCACATAACATGGTATGATTTGTAAAATTATATAGTATGTTAAAAATAAGCTTAGCTTAACAGCAATCAATATCTTAGAAAATATAGATAACTGAATTTAAACTGCTTCTCACCAGTTGTGTCTGACTTAAAATCAATTGGTGAAGTCTAGATTAATGGTATTTTCAGCGTGTATAATTTATACGCAAATTATTGATAGCATGGACGATATTTTAATTCGTATTTTAGCTTCAGTTGCTTTCAGTAATGAAAGATTTACGATAACTAAAATGTTCCTCTTGATAAATGATATTTCTCTTTTTCTCACTTATTTTTTCATGTGAAATTTGTTTAATAATTATTCGTCAGTCAAAGAATTTACCTCGAGTTTTAGTTCTACAGTGCCCCCCCCCCCCACACACAAAAAAAAATCTGAAAATGACCTCATAAATTGAATAACAACAATCAAACAATCAATTGTATTTTGTTTGTCCACATAGAACAATATCTGAACTGATTTTTTTCTCTTCAATTTTGACATGTTGTAGATAATTCTAAGCAGCGTTACCATCGTTACCATTGTTTATTTAATAATTGACTCGACTTTGTATAACGTCATGCAAAAAAAAATCGCCAGAAAACAGTTTATTTTTGTGTTTTGTCGAACATATTAGAGAATGAGGCAATTTATACATTTCTTTTCGGTTTCCAGCAACGAAGTCTCACTATGTTATTGCGAAATAAGAAGTCGCTGATTTGTGCCGTCGATTTTTATCACTTTCTTTTTATTAATCTGTTCATTTTATCTATTTATTTGTGTCTCTACCACCCTTTAAAATCTCTGGGAACTTTCTTTTACTATTTTTTAAAACTAAATACGACTCAGAAGCATACCTAATCATAACATTATTATAGGATTTTTTGTTTTTTGTTTTCTGGACACTGTCATAAACTTATTTATAAAATTAAGAAAAAAAGGTATTTGTAATCATTGCAACAACCATTTGGGAGAAATATCACCTATTAATTCATATTCTTTATATATATATATATATATATATATATATATATATATATATATATATATATATATATATATATATATATATATATATATATATATATATATATATATATATATATATATATATATATATATATACATACATATATATATACATACATACATATATATATTATTATTATTATTATATATTTTTAACTATAACGTAATTTCATCAAGCTTGTTCATTGTTATATTCTTAATAAAAGCGATGAAGTATATAGTATTAATCATAGTATTCCAGACGCTGTATTACGTTATATGTTACTAGCTTTGGTTATGTCCATTGCCTACTTCAAGGAGGCCGGAATTTATCATGAATATGTTTACTTATGGAGTGTTTTAATGCAATCCAGTCACCACGATAAACATTCATTTCTGATATCTTGTTGAAAAGCACCAGATCTAAGTATCTAAAGAATGCTAGGATCATAAATCAAAGTCCCATTGTAACTTAAATCACATTGAACTGAACGTGTTAATGTATAATTTTGTTTTTAAAGTAGTTATACCAAAATTTACGTTTTCTATGCGACGATCTTGACTTGAAAGAAAACGAAGGTTTCTACTTATTTAACGGTATAATTATGAGGAAAAGAATAATTTCATTGTGCGAGTAATTTCTCACTTTACTAATTGTATTATCATTCGATGTCTATCTTACTACATGCAGTATCAAGTGATTTCTTAAAATATCAAGCGATCTTTAAAAGCAAATCCACTTCGAACGAAATTTACTAAATACAAAAATGATCTTCATTTTGATAGAAAAGATATATCAAGTTATTAAAAACGATTAATCAAAAGTATGAAAAAAAGAATAGAAAAGAAAATCGCAACTGAAAACAATGATTAAAAGCAAGAAAAAATATGTCTGAATCAACAAGAGAAATTCAAAAAAACAGAAGGAATTTGCTGGGACTCCTATTTATATACATCTTTTAATACAACTTTTGAATACCGAACTGTATGATAGATTAGCAAATCCTGACTTGCATTCTCATGGTATGGAAAGAAGGAGTTAATTAATTATGTGCATGTGTTATTGCATAGTAAAAAAGAAATCAGAAATCATTATTGATATTTTTAATGTAATGTCTGTAATCAACATTTTAACATTTAATATCCCCAGAATTACGTATTTCCGATAATTCGTTATCTCGCAACACCATAGAATAATTCATTATAATTCTATATCTAAACTTTATTGCTATACTGAGGTTATCTCAATCTGTATGATATAAAAGTCTGATTTTAAAATAATTCTAGTTTATTATCTATTCCTTGTCAAATTCACCATCAAATCCAATAACAACAGTTTATCTTCCAAGCGGAAAACAACAAAACCAATTAATAAAACATGAAAATAACAAGACATGTCACAGTCACCTCATCACCTCGTCCTCATCCAACGAAAACGGATAATGTGACGCAAGATCTAAGGATGACGTCACCACGCAAAGAGCAGAAGAGCGTGCGTATTGAAGGTCTTCGAGACTAGATGAAGAGGGCGATAATGA
>BOPN01001416.1:92478-94978 GCA_017312705.2 Penaeus japonicus
CCCCCTCCCCCTTTTTTTTACTAGTATTTTAATTCTCTCTTTTTTTTCTTTCGACTCACATTTTCCTAACTAATCCTTTTATCCAGAGCTGAGGACACAAAGGGATAAAAAAAAATCCACACAGGATATCCATTCATAATCAGACACAAAGAACGATCATGGATAGGAATACCACAGACATTTCTTTTTTCATCTATTTTTTTATAACAATTCTCAAACAGCTGGTGGCACCAAGACCAATCCTGGATAGAGATACCATAGACTTTTTTTCATCTTCATTTTTTGTTATCATCTGCAAACAGCTGGTGACATCAAGACGTAGCTTCCGTTGACAGATCACATGGTCCTTGGCTCGAGTTATGATCCAAACAGATCATTTTCTTCACCATTGGGAAGCTGGTGACTGGGTGTCCGTTTCAACTTACGTGGGCATTTTGTGGTCTGGTGATTCAGTGTACTGAGGTGTGTTGGGTGTGTGTGCGTTTGCATATATGTGTATTTATGTGTGTTTCTATGTGTGTGTGTGTGTGTCTGTGTGTGTGAGTGTGTGTGTAGGTACGTACGTATGTATTTATGTATGGATGTATGTATGGATGTATGTATGTATATATGTATGTATGTTTGTAAGTCTCTATCTCTCTGTCTCTCTCTGTCTGTCTGTCTCTGTCTCTCTCTCTCTCTCTCTCTCTCTCTCTCTCTCTCTCTCTCTCTCTCTCTCTCGCTCATATATATATATATATATATATATATATATATATATATATATATATATGTATGTATGTATGTATATATATATATGTATATATATATATATATATATATATATATATATATATATATATATATATATATATATATATATATACATATATATACATATATATATACATATATACATATATATATATATATATATATATTTATATATACACACACACACATACACACACAGATATATGTATATATATATATATGTATATGTATACATATATATATATATATATATATATATATTTATATATATATATATATATATATATATATATATATATATATATGTATATATATATATATATATATATATATATATATATATATATATATATATATATATATATATATATATATGAACCGAGTTTATTGTAGACAAATGGATAAAAGGGTATAAATGGCAATAGTGTCCACAACATAGAGATGTAATTTACGCGTTTCGAGTTACCCAGTCTTCAGAACTATTACATGTAACTACTCATCTCTTGTGTTGTGGAAACTATTCAGTCTCATTTATACCCTATTATACATTTGTCAATTATATATATATATATATATATATATATATGTATACATATGTATATATATATATATACATATATATATATATATATATATATATATATATATATATATATGTGTATATGTATATATATATATATATATATATATATATATATATATATATATATATATATATATATATATATATATATATATATATGAATATATACATATATATATATATATATATATATATATATATATATATATATATATATATATATATATATATATATATACATATATAGAGATAGATAGATACATAGATATGAACCGAGTTCATTGTGACAAATGGACAAAATGAGACTGAATAGTTTCTACAACATAATAGATGTAATTTACGCGTTTCGGGTTACCCCGTCTTCAGAACTACATGTAGTTCTGAAGGCTGGGTAACCCGAAACGCGTAAATTACATCTCTTGTGATGTGGAAACTATATGTGTATATATATGTATATATATGTATACTTATACACATATGTGTGCGTGCGTGCATGTGGATTTATGTATGCATGTATTATAGTATGTCTGTATACCTATATGTACATACATGTATACCAATCTATAAACGAAAATACACAAACATCAGTATCTACCAGTAAACACAAACAAGGTATCTATGGGGCAAAAAGAAAGGGTTCAACTTCCCCGTAAAATACCCAGTTGTGTGCGTGTCATATACTGCCCGACCGACCGCCACATTCCCATCTCCGCCGCAACCAGCTGTGCCAGCTGACATCTGTGTTCCCGTGATAAAAAAAAATCTTTATTGTAGTTCCTCTGTATTCTCTGACTTGTGTATGAAGTTGCTAATGTTTGGGCTAATGTGCGAACGGTTTGCTTGTGTGTTTTGTCGTAAACATTAGTGTTGTTAAGCAGCGACCTTAAGTTATTACTGTCTAGATATCTGTATTTCAATCTAGGCAACATATATGACGTTTTTCAAAACACGTTTTCGCATGACTTGCTGTATCACATAATTTTTGGGTTAGGAATAGCACCGTGACAAACACATACCACTTCACACTGGTTTATCCATCTATCTTTCTATCTATCTATCTATATTCTCTCTCTCTGTCTCTCTCTGTATCTCTCTCTCTCTCTCTCTCTCTCTCTCTCTCTCTCTCTCTCTCTCTCTCTCTCTCTCTCTCTCTCTCTCTCTCTC
>BOPN01001416.1:112478-122478 GCA_017312705.2 Penaeus japonicus
GAGGGAAGGCAGGGAAAGGATAAAGTATGTATTATTAGATCAGGTAGGTAACCAAAAAGACAATTTTTCATAGCGAATAAGGAGGGGTGGAAAAAATAATGATTAGTGTGCAATACTGACCAGGAAATTGCACATGGGTGAAATTGTTCAGACATATATATATATATATATATATATATATATATATATATATATATATATATACGTTATGGATACATGAATATATTTGGCCAATTGATTCTCCGATTTGATTGGTGATTAAGCGGATAAATCAGCCGGGAAATTGTCTCATCTCTGTGGCTCTTTTGGGTTCTGCGCACTCCCGGTTGAGAAAGACACACATACGCTCTATCTCTCGATCTATTTCACTTTTTCTTACTCTCTCTCTCACACATGCACATATACTCGCTCTCGCTCTCTCTTTCTCTTTCTTTATTTATTTCTCTCTCTCTCTCCCTTTCTCTCTCTCTCTCTCTCTCTCTCTCTCTCTCTCTCTCTCTCTCTCTCTCTCTCTCTCTCTCTCTGTCTCTCTCTCTCTTTTTTTTTATTAACGACCTCCTATTCTCTGTGTTGTGAAATGTATATAAGAACCACTCTCTCTCTCTCTCTCTGTCTCTATCTCTCTCTCTCTCTCTCTAAAACACACACATGCTTTCTCTCTCTCACAAACACACTCCCACCTTTTCCATAGTACATAGTAAACACTCTAAAATGACCTGATACACTTTGTGTTTTTCTTCCGTCGGAATTATCGCCCATATTTTACACGACATTGTTCAGTGGAAGGGTCATTTCCCTTACACCCAATTTCAGGAATGACGACATTTTCTCACTTTTCCCAAACATTCTCATGCCTGAGTCCCTCCGCTGGTAACTTCGGTAATAATAACGTTGTTGTTGCTGTCTTTTTTACTGCTGTGGGAGACAGGAGTAGGCGGGGTTGAGCCACAGTTGGATATATGACCCTCTGTCTGTGTCGCAGCTGTCCCTTGTCCCTTTCCCCTTCCCCTTCCCCCTATCCCCCAACCCTCCTGACTCCCTATCCCGTCTTCTCTTGTCCTGTTGTCCTTACCTCTTGCACTCTGGTACCCGATTCCTTACTCGTGTTCCCTGGTACCCGATTCCTTACTCGCTGTATCTATCTATCTATCTCTCTTTCTTTCTTTCTCTCTTTCATAGTTCTCTCTCTCTATCTATCTTTATCTATTCCCCTCTCCCTACCCTTTGCATCCTCTTCCATTTCCTCCTCCCTTGTGCCCTGTATCTCTCTACCTACCCCTTGTACCCTCTCCCCCTCTCCCTACCCTTTGAACCCTCTTCCCCTCTCCCTACCCCTTACTCCTCTGTCTTCTAGATCCTACGTCATGTCCCCTTTCTTCTGCTTTCTATTTCGTACCCTCCCTCATACCCTGCCACCCGCTCTGCATCCCCAGTTCTCTCTTTCATGATCCTCTGTTCCCTCTTCCACACCCCTCTTCCCTCTCATCCATCCATGTTTCCTCTCTCCACCCCAATTCCCTATCTCACCATTCCCTGTTCCCTCTTATTCAGCCTAGTTCCATCTCCCTCATCCCTATCCCTATCCACCACTCCATTCCCCTCACATTTTTTTCCCCTTTATCTGTCTTCTGTTACTTTTGTTTCCCCTTGTTCTTCTTTTTTAGTTCCCTTCACTGTCTTATTTATTTCGTACGTTTTATCTCTTCCTTCCCTGTATCATTCTCGGTATACTTCCCCCCTTTCTGCTTCTTACGCTCTCTCTCTCTCTCTCTATGTGTGTGTGTGTGTGTTTGTGTATGTCTGCTTCTCAAATACTTTCACTCACTCTTCCTCTCTTTTACTTATGTCATCATCTACCTCCCCCAATTATTTGGTAATGCAGATAATTATATATATATATATGTATATATATATATATATATATATATATATATATATATATGTATATATATATGTATATTTGTATATATATATATATATATATATATTTCTATATATATATATATATATATATATATATATATATATATATATATATATATATATATATATATATATATATATAAATGTATATATATATATTTAAATATATATATTTCTGCTTCCCCTTGGAACATTTTTTATATATTCTAGTCCCTGTTTTCACGATCAGTCTATGAATTCCGTTATTTCACAATATTGTAAACATATTTATTCCTCCACTCTTCATATTTTCCTACATTCCCATTTCACATATACCTTATACATTCTTGTTTCCCCTTTCCACCTTTATTTTGCATATTTTTATCTCCCCTCTTCTGATTTATTATACGTATGTTTTATCTACTTTCACCTCTTTCTCTTTGGGACCTCTCCCCTATTTTATTCATTCTATTCTCGTTTCCCCTTTTCATATCTACATTTACGTGTCTTTTATATATTCATGTGATTTTTTATATAGTTTTATTTCCCGATTTCATTCCCGTCTCACCTTCTCATATTTCTATTCTTTGTGGTGTTGCTCCCTTCTCTATCTTTATTCTATTCCCGTTTCACCTTTTCGCATCTTCTTTATACCTTTTAATTTCCATTTTTTCACATTTCCTTAATATATTATTGTATCCCGTCTCCTTATTTCCCGTTTTCAAATATTTCAAATAATCTCGTTTCCCCTTTTCACATCTAAACAAAAAATATTTCTTTACGTCCCTACCCTTCCACCCGCAACATCCCCCGCGTTTCCCGCCAACACGTGTCGTCATTATAGGATTATTACCAAATCAAAAACTCTAAATGGCGGGAAGAAACAGAGATGAGTAAATTGGTGGGTTATCTAAACAACTCTTCCGTTGGCAGCCGTTACTTAACGGTTTTTCAAACGGGAGAATCATAATCTAGCCATTGTGATAGAGAGATGTGAGGACAGAGGGGCATAAAGAGGTTAGTGAGGGGGGGAGGGGGGGGCATTGGTTTCTGAGTATATCATTGTATTAGAGTGAGAGCATATGATGATGAGCATACCAGGGTGAGGGACTGGGAACGGGGTTGTTTGTGAGGGTGTGTGTGTGTGTGTGTATGTTTGCGTGTGTGAAGGACATAAGTGATTGTTAAGTGGGTATGCATGTGAGTATGTAGATTCATGAACATGGCAATGTGCGTGTGGGTATTACAAGATAAAAGAGTGAATGGAGATCAAAAGCACGTGCGCATGTGTGCATGTGGTTGCGTGTGCAAAACTGTGCATTTCAATGTGTGCGCGTGACTGTATGTGTATGTACTCTATGACAGTAAGAATAAATAGATGAAAAGAAATGAGAACAAAAATCGGAGACGCAGAGGATAGCAGAACACGAGAGAGCACAAGAGAGAACAAAAGGGCAAGGACGGAAGGATGAAGCGTGGAAGCGAGGGCGGAGTCCCGTCACCAGAGTCACCAGATGTGTCATGTTTGTCTTGTTCCCGCGGTCGTTCCGTCAACATCATTCCTGTGTCGGTCAAATTGTGAGACGACCTTCTGTCATGTTGTGAGACGACCCTCTGTCATGTAGATGTCACGGCTGCGCGCTGGTAGGGTGAAGGGGCATTAACTGATGGATAGGATGAGGGATGAGAGAGATCCTTGTCACTGATAGGATACATTCCTGACGTTACAGATCTGTTCAAATTAACCTTGAGCGATAAAATGGAAGGTGTGGTTCACTAACAAGGTGTTTTACGACGGGCTATTTTCAAGGGAATCTCGTAAAAAATTATTTTCTTGGCTTGAGAAGGAGAAACTTATTACAAACTTATTCTAGAAAACACACAGGGGAATAAGTGTGGGGGAAAAGATAACAGTGAAATATAAGAAGTAAAGTAAACATTTCCCAGCTTGGCATAAACTAGGGATCATCACGGACTAACACTAAACCGAAGAAAGCTGAGCAGATCATTCTACCGATCCTAAATAAAAAGGAAAAAAAAAACATAAACCGCGACCTCAAAGCCCCCCTTTCGAACCACGCTGTCAAAACATCACTTCGGCAGAGTCAGCGAAATGGCCATCATCCTGCAACATCCGTGAGTTATCACATCCGTTGATGAGGCGACCGACCGGAGTATAGAACAGTACTTCGGGACTTCCTCGATTGAGACATTCCACATTCCACATTCCACTCGACCAGGAGCGTAAAGACTGCTGGCCCGAAGGTGGAGCGAAAGGGTGAGAAGCGAGGCGCGTGCCACAACATCGCGAGGGCCACAGAGGGTAACCGAAGCGATTTGGAAGACCGTTTAGGGGCGGAGGTAAAGCGAAATATGCGAAGAACAGTAATAGAAAATACCTGAACTAATGCGAGCGATACCTCCAGAAAGAAGGACGAAATAGTTATGGTATCAAGTCTCTATTTTTCTTACCTTAGAGTTGGGTCTATGTGGCTATCCAAATTGAATAGAAAAACATGAATTACAAAGGAATGAAATTATATGTATTTCTAAATGTTTTCTTGTTTGTTTATTTTTTAATTACATTATATCTGAACATGAAACCTCTCTGAAGGACACGATTATTACTCCCAAAGACCAAAGCAGCCCATAGCCCATCAATTGAGTAAAAGTGCATCAGCAATGGCGACAATTAATCACCAAACAAATTGAAAACATTACCATAAACATCACAGTCGACATTTGGATAGAAAGACAACAATGAATGTAACAGTAATTGTAAGAATATTGACAGTAACTTCACAACAAGATTCGACTTACAGATTCTGTCCATACTTGCTGTTGGTATGTGTGTGTGTGTCTGCCCACATGTTTCACCCAACCATACTGACTCGTCCAAAATATCACCAACAAAGTACCACCAACATGTCTCCAACACTGTATCATCAACGGATAGGGTGTTGCCTACTATGTTGTATTTTATGTTGGCGACGTATTTTACCGCCAGAGTGAACGCGCTTTAAACAAGCACTCACTCCAAACAAGCACTGGGACAGGCATAGCAATGGACTATAGAAGTAATGAGACGAAATGTCAGCGGCCGCGTAAATCTTACAAGCATGGGAAGTATCCTCGGATGTTTCCTTATTATTTTTTCTTCCTTTTCCTCTTTATTCACTTTACTTCCTCATCCATTCTTCCTAGTTTTACATACCTTCGTGTACTTTTTATTATTATTTTTTTCCGACACGAGACATACGAGTAAAAGGTTCATAGGGACGTCGGGCGGAACGAAACACGAATCGAGAAGCGTCCGAGCGAGTGAATCCTTTGAGAAAGGAGCTAAAAATATATCGGATTTGTTATCCGTACCGGGTATTTGGACAAGACTTTCGTGGGATTTAAGGATTCACGGCCGCTGTGTCTCGTCCTCTAATGGTTGGCGGGGAATGGCACCGATAAGTGATTCGCCAATCGTCTCTTTCTCTTTAGGCTATACGTACACAGACACACACACATACATACACACACACACACATACACACACACACACACACACACACACACACACACACACACACACATATATATATATATATATATATATATATATATATATATATATATATATATATATATACATGCATACATTTATATCTATATTCAACAATCCATCTATATCACAACGTAGTTTTTATACGGGTGTTATAATCATCTTCGAGGCGGGACTAAGGCAGGTGGATATTGTGAAGGAAGGAAGGAGTGTCATGTTCCTCGCCACAGGTGTGAAAGGATCTGGCAGGATCGTTGCTAATTGTGCGATTAAATTATAGTGACTTTTTTGTCACAGTCTCTGCGAATAACTGTTTTTCATATGCAAGTGTTTTTTCGAAAGTATACTTGAAAAAAAGATATAGATTTTACCATGTTGATACGACAACAACGCTCAGACTTTCAACAACGACCAACTGTTTTCCAAACAATACGCATAGAAAATGGAAAACGAACCAATAAACACAAAGCATAACATATTTAGCTATCTAACTATCTCCACATAAATTAAAACGAATGAATGAGTTGTCCTCACCGCCCCTTCCTCTACCCGGTGAGACTAACCCGGACGCGGGAAAAAAAGAAAAAAGAGATAGATTTTACTATTCAACAACGACCAACTACTTTCCAAACAATATGCATAGAAAATGGAAAACGAACCAACAAACACAAATCATAACATATTTAACTATTTACATATCTCCACGTAAATTAAAACGAATGAATGAGTTGTCCTCACCGCCCCTTCCTCGACCCGGTGAGACTAACCCGGACGCGGGAACCATCCAGTGAAGATAACTTTTTTTTTATGTTCTTTGGGGATCATATTATGGCACAGTGCCAGGCGTAAGCAGGCTGCGTTGGTTGGGACACTCCTCTTCTGTTTTAAGTCCTGTAGGATCACCGGGTGTCCTGACAAGCGGACGAACATCTTGTGTTGGGAAATATTGAGGGAGGTTGAAATTTTAACTGATTTTCCTTTTATTTTATAAAGGGTTCAAGCTAATGAGATATTTTTAAAAGGCTTCGGGTGATGCTTATGATTACGATGATGTTGTGGTGGTGGTATTGGCTGTAGTAGTGGTGATGGTGATGATGGTGGTTATGGTGATGGTGGTGATGATAGTTATGGTGGTGGTAGTGATAGAGATAATGATTGTTATAGTGATGATGGTAGTGTTGATGGTATTGATTATGGGAATGATAATGAAAACGATAAATGTAAAAGTTGATTTGACAATGAATATCTCTAGTAACGACCGAAAATTGATGGCAGCATAGTTAATTGATGACTCTGCTCATTTTGTTTCTGGATTAAAGAAATAATAGATAAATAGATCAATAATCTCAACAGTCTTTTTATCATACCTTTCAAGAACATGTACTAACCTAACAACACCCCCCCCCAAAAAAAAAAAAATAAATAAATAAATAAATAAATAAAAAAAAATAAAGTGACCACAGACGATAAAAGGATATTTGAAAGACTAGATGAAAGAGACTGCTAAGCTGACGGAGAAAAAAAATGTACCAGGTACTATGTCTGGCTAGATACTTTCTAGTCAATGAATAATTGCATTTACTCTGCACGCACAGTCGTGGTCCTGACCTACGACTGATAATCTTATCGTTTTTGTCTCTTTGACTTTGTGGTTTGAGTACTATGTGGAATTTTGTATTTTGAATTAAAGTGTCTAATGTACTTTTTTGTCGAATTAAAATGTATGAAGCGATGTGAATATTACTTGATTTTTTTATACTAATTATTTTTTTTCGCCGAATATTCATGGTTTGGAGTACCATGATGTTTTACAATACGCTTGCTCTTGGCGCTCTTTCAGTGCCTTTGAGATTTGAACCGCGATGTCTTGACACCTGCATTCGAAGCGCTTGCTCTATGCTCACATTGGCTACGTGCTTTGGATTCAAGAGTCGGAGGTGTCAGTCCTGGACGATGTCTTGCGAAGTAACAGGTGGCCATTTTTGATGTCTTGACAGAGGAGGGAGGAAATAATAATGAGGACATTGCAGCAGCGACGAAAATCTGCCCATGAAGTATGCTGAGGTAGATTAAGAAACGCTTTGCAACGTCGCACATGAAGCAAAATTGCAACCAATCTATGAAACAATTCGCCACGTCAGATTTGGCACGACTTCTGTGACTGCTGAACCCTGTTACGGCCGTAGCTAGAAACTCGCTACACCAGAAAAATCTATTAAAAAAAAAAAAAAAAAAAAAAAAAAAAAAAAAAAAAAAAAAAAAAAAAAAAAAAAAAAAAAAAAAAAAAAAAAAAAAAAAAACAGATTCCCTCGGAGTATATGGTACTTTTTCGCAATATGGTGTTGATGAAATAGTTCCTTTGCCCAAGAATATGACGAATCGTTTTGATTACCTACAGTTACGGCGTAACCAATTACCACAGATAATGAAGAAATGCAAAGCCAACATGTTCATGCAGGATGGTGCACCCTACCATACTGCAAAGTATGTTATAGAGTGGCTCAATGATTGCCGTGTCCCCATTCTTCAACCCTTGTCCTGCAATTCATCTGTGGGACATCATCAAAAGCAATATGAAAGAACAAGACACGTCATTTATCCTCAAGTTGCAGGTTGCTATCCAAGACATTTGCAATGATTTAGACTTACAATAGCCTTCAGAAACTGGGTTATACTTTACCCTGTCGCCTTCAGATGGCCAGGAAGGCCCATGGCTGCTCAGTAAAGTATTGAATGTTAATAAGGTTTTCCCTATAGTTTCCTCCAGGTTTTTAGTAAGTTTCTTTCCGCGGAATGGAAGGTGCCTTGGCCAACAGCCAGACCTCTGTGTTTGTATGTGTGTGTGAATATATAGATAAATGCATTTGCAAATATATAGATACATAGTATATATCGATAAAACCATGTAAAATCAGCTGGATGGCTAAAAAAACATGAAACAGCAGGATATACATATATATATACATATATATGTATATATATATATATATATGTATATATACATATATATGTGTGTGTATATATGTATATATACATATATATGTATGTGTATATATGCATATATACATATATATATATGTATATGTGTATGTGTGTGTAAATGTACATATGTACATATATATATCTATATCTATCTATCTATCTATCTATCTATATATATATATATATATATATATATATATATATATATATATATATATATATATATATATATATATATGTGTGTGTGTGTGTGTGTGTGTGTGTATAAATATATATATATATGTATATATATGAATATATATATATATATATATATGTATATATATACATATATATACATACATACATATTCATATGTATATATGTATATATATATACTTCTAAATATGTATATAAGTAGGTTCCTCGGAGACATATCCCCCCTGTCCCTTCCCCTCCCCCTCCCCCCTAGAGGCTGCAGATCTCATCATCCATAATGATGACGTCACGAGCAACACTGACTCTGCACGCTAGCAACATTAGCGGAAGGCGCTTGTTGCTTGGCATTTAGCGGGTTCGGAATCCTTCTGAATTTGATCTTATTTATTCATTTTTTAACTTTTTTTTTATTTTATTTTAACTATTCATTTATTTTTTTAAATTTTTATTTTCATTTTCTTTCTTTTTTATCAGTTATTTTTGAGACGAGATGCTTATTTTTTTTTTTTTTTTTATCATTGTTGTCCTTATTATCATTGGTGTTGTTATTGGTTATGCTGATAATAATGATAGTGATAATTATTATTTTCTTTATTATTATTATCATTATTATTGTTGCTGTTTTTTTTATCATTTTTTTATCGTCATTATGTCAATTTCCTTCGTATCTCCATCTTTATCACAATACCGTCATTATCATTATCAGTAAGTTATTGTCATTATCAATACCATTTTCATCATTATCAAAACTGTTATTCTTTGATTCGCATTAGCATTGTTATAATTATCATTATCATTATTATCATTACTTTTTGTTGACATTATTACGATTATTATCATTATTATCATTACTTTTTTGTTGTCATTATTATTGTCATTATTACGATTGTAATCATTATTATCATTGATATCATTCTAATCATCATCGTCATTATGATTGTAATTGTTATCATTGATATAATCATTATAATCATCATCATTATCATCTTTATCATTATCATATTTATCATTATTATTACCATTATTATTTTTGTTATTATTCTCATTATCATTGTTCTCATTATCATTATTACCATCATCATCATCACCATCATCATTATCATTGTCATCATTATTACCATCATCTTTTTTATCATCATCAATTTCGTGCATCCGTATATAATTGATATAAACATGATTTCCTCACCACCATACGACCAGTGATTGCAAAACAAGATGATACAAGAACACTTTAGAATTGCATGAATTAACGGTGTCTGAATTCATTTCTAAATCTAGATAGTTGTCCGAGTACGAGTGAGGTCAGTCGCACACTTATTCTCATGCACACACACACACGCACACGCGCACGCACACGCACACACG
>BOPN01001416.1:134978-144978 GCA_017312705.2 Penaeus japonicus
ACTCTTTAGGTTATTTTTGCAACCTTTTTTATATAGTATATAAAATGAACAACATGCAATATTCAATAATCTAACAAAAAAACAAACAAACAAACAAATTATTCAAAGACCATGAGTAGATAGGGGAAAATATCGAATTATCGTATTGATACAATTTTTTCGTAAAAAAAAAAAAAAAAATCATAAAATATCTCACAATAAAACAAGAATCAAAGAACTAAATTGCTAGAGAAGAAAGCAAGAATCACCTAGCGAAGAGAAGGAAAAATATACATATAAAAAAAGAAAATATCAATTATTTTACGAATAATTGATAACTATTGTACTATGAACTTTCATTTGGCAGTCATGGGTATCCGCCGGTCAGACAAATATATCCGCTTGTGGATGCGAAAGGATGAAGATATGAACCCGAATATACATCTAAAGACAACCCCCCCCCCTTTTTTTCCTCTTCCTCCCCTTCCCTTGCCCCCTCCTTTTTTCCTCCCCTCCCCTAATGCTAAAGTCTCAAAACCATAAAAATTGGGGAAAAGAATCCATTATTTTAGCACAAAGCTCAGTTTAATGCGCTACCGTGTACAATAAATAAATAAATAAATAAATAAATAAAAAGAAAAAAGAAAGGATAATAATACTGACCGCCTCCGCCTACTATGTCACCATGACGACTCACCAAACAAGAGGGACATAGTCACGTGTAGTTATTCCCCCCTCTTCCCCTCCCCCTCTTCCCCTCCCCCGACACTCCGCCCCCACCGTGACCTTCTCACTCCACCCCCACCCCCCACCCCCCTACTCCCTGCTCATTCTTGACGCCGATGACACTTGTGTAAACAATTAAGGGTGTGAGGGCGGGGGAGGAGGGAGGGGAAGGGGGGGAGCAGGGAGGGCGGGGGAGGGGGGGAGCAGGGAGCAGGGAGAGGGGGAAGAAGAAGGTGAAGAGGGGAAGGGTGGATTAGGATAGGGAAGAGGAAGGGAGAGGGGGGAGAGGAGGGAGGGAGGGAGTAGGAGAGGGTGAAGGAAGGGAGTAGGGATGATGAAGAAGGAGGAGGGAGGAGCAGGGAGAAGAAAAAGGGAGGAAGGGGTAGGATATAAAGAGAATATAGGAGAAGATTGGCATGGGGAGAGGAAGGCGAGGTGGAAGAAAGAATAATAGGAAGAGGAAGAAGGAGAGAGAGAAAAAAAAGAAAAAAAATGAAGTCAAAATGAATAACAAAAAAGGAGGGAATGGAATAAAGGAATAAAAAAAGAGAGGAGAGGGAAACAAAGGGGGAAGAAAATGATATAAAAGAAAGGAAATATAAGGAAACGGGGAAAATTTAAGAGAGGGAAAGAGAACCCGAAGAAAAGAAGACAGAGAAGAAAAAAAGGTAAGAATGATACAAAGGGAAATAAGAGAGAAAATTGAAGAGAAATAGAAAATGAGAAAACAATGAACGAAAAAACGTGGTAAAGAAAATCGCAGAAATTTGGGAAAATGTCAAATATAATTAAATGAAAACTAAACATTACGAGACAAGAAATGGTAATGACACTGTATTATAAAAGACTAATTACCACTATCAGCCATACAGCAGTAAAAATACAGTCGTAAATCGGATTATACAATTATGCAGATAGGCTACAATATCGTCAAATATCACCAGCTTTGTCCGTTATTAACTTCATCTCTAATAACATAATTAATCGTAGTAACTATATAACTACTATCACTCACAACAGTTTCCATCATACATCGCTTTCAAGAAACATATCCAGAACAGTAATTACCAAACTAATGTAAATATCAACAGTTATTACATGAAATCACCAATAATGGCTGACTATAAATTGGCATATATCTGTTTATTTGTGCGTTTATATTTCGAGAACCAGATTATATACGAAAATAAAATTCAGCAGGAATATTGCACAGGACCCAACGTAGTACAGTGTCGAGTGTGACGTTGATTGGATGAGCGGCTCTCGAAAAATAAAATCCAAAAACACAAACAAACAAAATAAACACAAAACAGCGGAATAATAATCACTACAAGCGAGGTGAAAAGAGAAATAAAAGTTAAGCAAACTCTATTTTTTTTATTTATTTTTAATCATATCTGCTCGTTTATTTTTAGAATATATCTGTATGAGGTCCAAGCTATCTACCCATCCCAAACAAACCCATTCCCTACAAATGCATAGAAAACCAATTAAAAATCATATAAAAACGATACATAATGATCGATCTGCTAAGCCAGCAATCAATCCAAACATCAAAGCCATCGTGTAATCAGCTGTCACAATTACCACCTTACCAATTTCGCCATAACCAAGCAATAAATTTAAAGCAGCGAAGAAAAACATTGCTTCTCTCATGTAGGTCAAAAGGACAGCGAGAGCAAATAGAGGGAGTAGGTGGCGGAGGAACATAGAAGGAGAGAGAGGAAGAGGGAGAAGGGGAGAGGGTGAGGGAGATGGAGAGAGAGGGAAAGGAGAAAGAAAGAGAGGAGGGGGGAGAGGGAGAGGGAGATGGAGAGAGAGGGGGAGAGGGGGGACGGAGAAAGAGACGGAGGGAGAGGGAGAGAAAGAGGAAGAGGGGGGAAAGGAGAAAAAGAGAGAGGGATGGGTATGGAGAGCGAGAGGGAGGGGGGGATAACGAAGGGGAAGGAGAGCGAGAGAGAGGAAGAGGGAGAAGAAGAGGAATAAGGAGAGAGAGAGAGAGAGAGAGAGAGAGAGGTTGAAATGACAGCTGTTTACTTATTCATGGTATGACGATTACTCATTTATCATTTATGGGTAATTGTGAGTTTGTTTGTAACTCTTAGAGCAAGTAAGTGGTGGAGGGACATGGTGCAAGAATTAGAGAGAGGGAAAGGAGAGGAAGGGAGAGAGAAAGAAGAAAGAGAGGAAGAGGGAGAGGGAGACGAAGAGAGAAAGGGAGAAAGAGAGGGAGGTAGGGAGAGGCAAAGGAAGAGAGAGAGAGAGAGAGAAAGAGAGAGAGAGAGAGAGAGAGAGAGAATGTGAGATGAAATAAGAAAAAAATAGACGGAGAGAGAATGAGGGAAGAAAGAAGAAAAGAGAAGATAACAATTGAAAGACAGAGAAAGTGAGAGAGAGAGAGAGATAAAATAATTAATTTATTCACTTTTTTGAAGCACATCAAAAATACAATCACAGATTTAAATCATTCCAGACGAATATCATCCCAAAAGTGATTAAGTGAAAAAAAATATATATATATTCTGGTCTTCAGCGTATGTTTTGACAATATACAAGAATCGGATATTTCCTATTCTAAATGATAAATCTTATACTTTTTTCTGCTAGTTTTAATCCCAAAAGAAAATATAAAAATAGCAGAGGTAATGCATTCGTTCGTTGCAGATTGTTAAGCGAAGTTGTGCATGTTAAAAACACATTGTCCCATGAGTAACAAATTTTTAGTGAATTCAATGGCGGAATATTTTTTTTTTAAGTGTGTGTGTGTGGGGGGGGGGGAGAGGTGGTAAGGGAGATCTAAATGGACGCTAAGGGAGGGGTAACTCTGCTAATGGATATGAATACGGACTTAAAAGTATTTCCAAGCATTTTGGATTAATCTGAGACATATCCATGTTAATCAGTTCTTTTAGCTTGTCTGATATCAAAAGATTGCAAGATTTGGAGATGTGTTTATATGATGAGTACAGTGAAATTAAATTCATTATGGCGATTAATGCAGAAAAAAAATGAATATAATTCTTAACAGCACGAGAGATGTGTTTGACGCGCTTCCTATTATATTTTCATTAGAACGACATATATTTCTGATGAGGATATCTATCATCCATATCTTTTATCAATGAAGTTATTCGGTCTCATTCATAGTTTTTTTTTCGCACAATAGGCAACATTTTCTTGGTCCACTGATATAGTTCTCGAGAAAAAAAAATACAGGAAATTATAGGCGCATATAGTTTCAGACGATAGTTTGGTACCGAAATTTAGTATGGCGGTTATTTTCATTACGGCTCAAATCAGTCACATATTTTTTTATACCGTGTAATGTTAATGTAGGGTCGCTGTTTATCACAATAAAAGAAGACACTTCCCCCCTGGATTTGCCACAGCGTTTGTCCACTTCGACCCACTGAGGTAGCCTTGTGGTAGTAATTTTGTTGTTGGTAGGCCTGCCTATTTGCTCATATATTTTCCTGGCAGTCATTGATACCAAATTGCTCTTATACCTACAAAGCCATGGGTGACTGAGCGTGACAGTGTGGGTTCGGAAAAAAAGGGGAAAAAAATTGATAATGCTATAAATAGATGAATTAAAAAAAAAAAAAAAATATTCTCGTGCCAGGTTAGGGCTTGCAATACATCTAGCGCTGGTTGGCAATAGCTGATTTATTTTGCCGGCTTTATTACAAACATATATCAGTTTACGCTCAGACACCAGACCAAATACCTTGCTCATACAAAGTGTGTGAATGCATTCCTTTGCTTTTATATGAAAGTGTGGATGATATATATTTACCTTTGTTCATTTGGAAATTAACAAACATAAAAATATATAAACCAAATGTTTATTGTAAAGGTACTATTCTTGAACTGCCTTCTTTGTTTAACGAACTTGAAAACAGCTTCAAATACCAAGTGCCAGTTTCTCGTGTTACACAGTTTAGGTTATCATAGGTTATATATGAAGTGCCGCGTAGAATAGGAGTCACGCATAACAAAAGAGCGCCCACTCTCAATTATGCTATTACAATATATATATATATATACATATATATGTATATATATATATATATATATATATATATATACACACACACACACACACACACACACACACATATATATATATATATATATATATATATATATATATATATATATATATATATATATATATATATACACACATATGTATATATATATATATATATATATATATATATATATATATATATATATATATATATATATATATATATATATATATACATATGTATATATATATATATATATATATATATATATATATATATATATATATATATATATATATATATATATATATATATATATATATATATATATATATACACACGTATGTATGTATGTATAATTTGTATTATATATACGTGTATATTTATATATGTATTTGTATATATATTTGTATATATATATATATTTAAATCTATAATAAAGGCCTCAATAGGAGCGAGGGAACACACATTATTGTAGGGACTTTCTACCTTACTTATAACGGATCAAGAGAGTCACATCCACTACCATTAGATAGAAGTGTTCTTCGCAACAAACCGAGTCTAGCCAAGCAAGTTGCCGGCCATGCCACTTCACCATACGTCTGTCAACCACTATAATTTGACTTCCGAACAATGAGCTATCCACATGGTCATATTGATGTTGATATACATGTATACGCGCGCATACACAAACACATAAACGCATACACACACGCACACGCTCTCTCTCTCACACACACATACACATAAATGCACACACACACGCACACGCTCACACACACACACATACACACAGATATAGATATAGATATAAATAGATATATATAATACCAGCTGCTTAAGCCTTGACATTTCGCTGATTAAGGAAACCTTCTCCAAACGAATTCTGAAGTTATATAAACAAACAACCATGCACGATTCCTGCTCAGGTATACCGGACTGTAACATGAACTGTAAACAGTGGAAGAAAGGATAAACAAGGAGAGGAAAGTAAGCTACCTAGAAAGTATTTAGTTCATTTCGAAGATTTTCTAAAGAGTAGAAAGATGTTATTTTTTTCGAACTATATAAATGTATCTGTAATTGTCTCTCAGTCTGTCTATCTACCTTGCTACCTACCTAACTGCCTACCTATTTACCTACCTTCCTGTATATCTACCTACTTAATTATCTATTTATCTGTCTACCTACCTTCCTGTCTACCTACTTATATATCTATATATCTACCTACCTTCCTATCTATCTACCTACCTATCTTTCTACTTGCCTACCTTCCTATCTATTTACCTACCTATCTATCTATCTATCTACCAATCTTCCCATCTATCTATTTATATTAATCTACAAGAAGAGAAGAGTAAAACGAAACGTAACTAATTCTTTAAAAAAAATCGATCAGCGATTTAGAATCTGAAACCAAAAGCAAAATAAAATTAATTAAATCCCTTAATCATATGAAATACAAAGATTTGTTCTCTCTATGACAAAAGAGCATCGCCTTTTTATTGCCTTTGTTGGTTTAGACGCGCATTACTACCGGTCCTCGTAACTCATTGTTTATTTCTGTGCCAATATATTATAAGTATTATATTGATCGTCAATCGTGGGTTTATTTTTTTTTCTCCCACTGATAAAGATCCTGGGGTTTGGAACGATATTATTCTCTCTCTCTCTCTCTCGCTCTCTCTCTCTCTCTCTCTCTCGCTCTCTCTCTCTCTCTCTCTTTCTCATTTTTGGCTTAAAATTAATTTCGGGAAGGTAAGGCCGGTGAACGCACACAAATCTCTCTTGCTCACGATATCTATCTATCTATCTATCTACATGTAGATATATAGATAAATAGACAGAAAGATATATACATATATATTCATACATACAACACACCTGAGTACTAACACCAAGATTACTATCATTTAGCTATACTACACTTTAAGCAACTGTTTGCGAATACGCCTTCAATATGCGCGGTAAAAGTGTTCTTGACGTTAGTTATTGTGTCGAATCGATTATGTCTTAGAGAAGACGTGGGTGGAAATGTTTATGAAAGTATGTGTGTGTATGAAGAGAGAGTGAAAGTGAACGTGTGAGTGAGAATGAGTGTGCGCGTGTGGGTCTATCAGAGAGAGAGAGAGAGAGAGGGAGAGAAGGAGAGAAGGAGAGAGAGAGAGAGAAAGAGATAGAGAGAGAGGATTGTAACATAAATCATAATTGTGTATTAATATGTAAGTAGAATATTTACGTATGTGTACAAAACGCGGTCTTTACATACATTGCATTTGTCAAGTGAAAGCATTTACAGTTGGGTCGTTGATGCATCTCTTGCAATATTAAGAACAGTTGATTCTTTGATGCATCTGTTGCAATATGAAGTTTTTTGTCCTTACTCGCCTTCTTAATGCCTTTGCTTTTAATACTTATTCCTTCTTTTTTTCTGCGGTTTATTTATGTTGATTGTTTTGTATTTTGTATCTATATTTTTTTTTTAACCATCTAACCTTTTATTGCTTTGATTTGCTGTTCCTAAAATGTATATTCAAAAGCACTGAATGCAGCATCAAAGATGAAATGCGCAATGAACAATCACAGAACAAAATAAATACGAACGGAATAAAAAAAAAAAAAAATAATAATAATAATAATAAAACCTATGGCCCACTTCTGGTAAACCCAACTCTTCGTGGTAAAATACCTTTCAGAATTACGTAATGACGATAACAAAATCATAATAGAGCATATTCAATGAACGTTAATTAAATCTACTTATCTCGTTCGAATATTCCGGTTTTTGTTGTTGTTTTTTTAGAAATACTAGTAGTCTAGATTAAGATGTCCATGCCCCCCCCCCCACCCCCCGAAAACTGTCGATGACCCATGATTTGTAGACCGACCGAAATCAAGAAGAACACAGTGCCACAATCATATATGATTATAGTGATTATGGTGAACATGTACCCATTTGTGACACACAGCCAAAGCATTCGGGGTTAATTATCAGAAAAATCTGGTATAGGCCTATCAAATTTATTAATGGCTTGGTAGTGATCCGATTACATTTTTATCTTTATTTGAAAATTATTTTGTTTTTAGATATATGTTTTTAGGCAGATCGAAGTTGATATGATGACAACTGAAAAAAAAAAAAAACATTTTTTTTTTTTCATAGAGGAAAAATATTAATTCCTCGCATGATTTGATATTATTTATTCCTTAGTTTGGTTGTTATATAAATTGTTTACTGGCTTTCAACACTTCGAGAAGAAATTCTATATTTCATATCGCTGTTCACCTCAAAAGTTCAACAGATGATTAAAAATCTAGAAAACAAATAAATGAAATTGCTCAGAGAAAAGCATTCCCTTAATTGTATATATATTCTGCCGGTCCCAGTATTGAAATATAATACTGATTAAAAAATGGAAAATAAAGAAAAAATATGAAAAAATAGAAAGGAAGGGAGAAGACGAAGAAGAGGGAGAACAGAAAAAAACTTAAAACAAATATTTAAGTACATATATACAACATATGTACATAAATGAACATATGTATATATATGTATATATATACATATATATATATATATCCATACACATATATGTGTATATTCATATGTATATAAATATATGTGTGTGTGTGCGCGCGCGCGCGCGCTCTGTAGGTAAATAGCATTGCATGTCCTACTGCAATCAAGCATCAAGACCACACTTTCACCAAGCCAATGAAAAAAATAAATCTAGATTCTCACATTCGTTCCAACTGTATATATCACTTTCCAAAGTAAAAATTCCCTTCCAATTTTCAGTGACTTATTGTTCTGACCTTTGCCGCCAATAACCCCGAGAGAAGTAAATTTAATGAAAATTACAATTTTCCTCCGAAGACAGACTGAACCGAGACATGCATTTGGTTAATTGTGTTCGCCTTACACGAGGCTCATTGTTGCTAAGGTGTGCATGGCGCTTAGATCCCTAAGTGCACTATGAAGCAACATGAACATAGATTGTAAACAAAGCAACTAAGGGTAAACAAACAATAGGAGAAAAGTACACGAATATATCTAAAGCCTTTTCGATTTTTCTTTTTTTTTCATCCCTCCGTTGTTTTGTTTACCTCTCGTTCAGTATATGACCTTTACGGGAACATAGACTATAAACAAGGCAATAGAACAATAAGAGGAAAACAAATTGCTTTGTTTTTTTTCCCTTCGTTGTTTTGTTTACATTTCTTTCAGCATGAGACCTTTACGTGAACATAGATTATAAACAAGGCACTAGAACAGAAGGAAAACAGGATAGCAGGAATGTCTAAAGCCTGTTTGCTTTGTTTTTTTCTCCTTCGTTGTTTTGTTTACATTTCTTTCAGCTTTAGGAATATATAGATTAGTGGCTTCATCTTAGTAAGACCGTATTGTAAGAAATAAGCGTGGAAGTGAATATATATTTCGAGTTTCTAACTTGTTAGTTAATGTCAATAACGGTCAAATGTCACAAGTTAAACTACCCTATTAACTGTCTGTGAATTGCTCATTTATATTGTTCAAATTCGATCGTTAACTGGGCTCTAATTACTGGGAGTTTAACTTCACACTGTAATAGAGTTAATCATTATTGTGATTACTTCTCTATGATGAAGTTCGTGAGCGTAATTAGATTTATCTATGCCATGATTGTTTTCATTTCTATTTTTACTTTTATACTTAGGTTTTAAAGAAGGAATGCACGAATATCACAATTGATGAAATAAAACATGTTCTGCTACATCATTTTTCATCTTTTTGTTTGTTTGTTTGTTTGTTCAAATAGTATATGACATATGAGGAACTAACTTAGGACCTTTCTTTAAAGACTTGAAATACTGATCCTTTTTTATATTCACAAAACAGTATTAGGACGATACACCATGACCTGACCTCAGACCATTCTTCTAATAGGCAGAATAGGTCATATCTATAAACCAGGATGAATAACAAACGATACATCATGAACTGACTTTAGACCATTCTTCAGATCATTCTTCTTACAGGCAGAGCAGGTCATATCTTTAAAACCGGATGAATAACAGACGATACATCATGAACTGACTCTGGACCGTTCTTCTTGCAGACAGATCCGGCCATGTCCAGTGGTGCGGGCGCCCAACTTCGGCTCTCTCTGTGGCGTCACTGGCTCTCTCACCTTCGCCAGTGGGTAAGTAACCTCTACTTTTATGAATAGTTTAATTTAATTTTATAAATAGTTTAATTTATAAATAGTTTAATGTCTAAA
>BOPN01001416.1:159978-164978 GCA_017312705.2 Penaeus japonicus
AAACACCATCAACCTCACCACAACCATCATCACCATCACACCCACCGCCACCATAAAATAACAACCACATTCTCTCTCTCTCTCTCTCTCTCTCTCCCTGACCTTCTCCTTCGTCAGGATGCCTTGCAAGTCCTAAGCAACGGAACGGCATGGCGGATGTACCCTTGTGACGAGACCTCCCTGGCGACCTTCTTCCCCGCGTCCTCCGAGGGCCTGCCAGGGACGTGGGCCTCCCTCGACCGCATCAAGGCCGAGGTCAAGCAGGTCGAGGAGTACCTCTGTCAGAACTACAGCGCCATCGTCAACGAGGTCTCTTCAGATGCCAAGATGACGAATAGTGTTAGGGCTCTGGTGAGTGGTCGAGGGTCTTTGGTCAGTCGTGTTTACTCTTTGTCCTTTTTGATGTCCGGTGGTTGTTAGGACTAAGTACCTTCTTTGAGGGATTTTGTTTATTTCAAACGATTATTTTTTCTTATTATCTTAGTGTTTGTTAGTCTTTAAAGTGTTAAAAACAATCATGAAAAAATGTATAACATATAAGCATCAAAGTATTTGGTAAGTCCTGTTTTAAAACGCAATTTTCACTATTGACAAATATACAAGTACTTCCCTTCCCTCATCAAAGAAAAAAAATCGTAGGGTCACAAACACACATACACATACATTTACAAACAATACTCATTGTACCAAAATGCAAAAGTTTTTTTTTTCGAAAATCCCATGAACCGAAAACGTCATGAACCCCGCAGTGCGGATAACAAAACAAGATCATAATAACACACTCAAGAGTTCTCAGAGGAGCCTCGAATGTGGTCCTCCACCCCTTCCCTATTTCCCTGTCTTTCTCTTTCCCTTTCTCTCTCTCTCTCTCTCTCTCTCTCTCTCTCTCTCTCTCTCTCTCTCTCTCTCTCGATTTCCTCCTTTGACTCCTAATTCCTAAGCTCATGATATGCAGGTGGATGACCTAAGACCGGGTGTCATCGAGGTTAGTGCCACCATCGAGATCCTTCGGTCCTTCCCCGAGCTACTCATGTCCCTGGATCTGAATCAGCTGCTTCAGGAGGTCACCACGCCCGGAGGAGTGTCTCTCCAGCAGGAGTTTGCGGATGCTTTCACTGGGACTTTCCCTCGAGATGATACGGCGAGGTTAGTGCTGGTTTGAAGTGCTGGATGGCTGGTTCATTTTCCTTTTTTATTCTTTTTGTTGATAAAACAAAGGTGACGTACTTTAAGAGAATATTAGATGATGGAATATTATGTGTACATACATACTTACATGCACGCTCGCGCGCGCGCACACACACACACACACACACACACACACACACACACACACACACACACACACACACACACACACACACACACACACACACACACACACACACACACACACATACACACACCCATAACATAAGAAATCGCTATCTGTTACTTAATCATTCACTTCATCCACAGCATTCTGGTGGACATGCTCGACAAGGGCTTACTGTACCTGGCCTCAGACAGCCTCACCTCCGCCACAATCCGCAACATTCGTCAGGGAATGTTTCATGCACAAGCAATTGCAGAGGAACTTGCGGCCGTGCTTGAAGGTTATTTTGCTCTTTGTCCTCTTGAATTTTGTTGTAGTTTTTTTTTTTATGGTGTGTTGGGTTTGATTGTAAAATCATGTACTATAATTCATGATTATTCAAATGATGGAAGTGCAGTCTTCTCTGAAACGACTTCACTGTAGTATAAAAATATGAATAATTAATTATTTCTTATTTTTTATCCATAAAATTTATTTATTTGATGCATTCTCAATTCCCCACCTACAGATCCACCCCCAATTCATAAATCATAAATCCATTCACAATTCCACACCCACAAACCCATTCATAAATCTTCTGTTTATTTACTTTACTGCAGCCAAGGGGACTCTCGCCTCGATCCTGGGTGTCCCTGCCGACTACCCTCCCCTCGTCCTTCTTCAGGAGAGCCCCAACGGCACCGCCTCCTTCCTGGTGGAGGAACTGACCTCTCTCGCCATGTCAGTTCTCAAGGTGGGTATTTTGGGGGAACACTCGGTGGTATAGGGACTGGAGGGTGTGAAATGGTTTAGCTTTTTGTTTACGCTTTTCATTGTTTTTTTTCTACGAACACAGGCAGATATGATGTCCGTGATGTGAAATGGTTTAGTTTTTTTGTTTACTTTTTTTTTATTATGCAATACTGATAAGCTCTATGCAATATTAGGAGGTTCTATGCATCTCTCCTATTAATTTTCATCTTGGTATTCGCAGGAGCAGAAAATCGGCCCTGAGTGGGTGGGCGGGGTGTGCAACAGGAGCAAGGGCGTGAGCAGTGTGGTCCAGTTAGTGTGCTACTTTCTAGACAACCCACAGGCGCCCACTCTACATTCCAACCTCACCGTCGCTATTTCCACGGCTGTGGTAAGACCTGTGACAGTTTTCATGTACAATCTTACGTGTTCTTCCGTGTGTCATTCGTTCTGTAAGAATCCCTGCTATTGTTGAGACTAATCCCAACTCTTGCTGATCTGCAGGAGAGCTTCGCGAACCCGAATGGAGTTGTTCCTGAGGTGAAGCTAAAGGATGTGTTTGGCAGCGTGGCTCTTCTGGTGGATCGTCTGCAGGGCTTTGACTTGAACGGTCTTCTTGACTTGAGTTTAGTGGACGCCTTCCTCAACGCATCCATGAAGGAACTGGAGGTTTTCAAGAAGGAACTTGTCGACCTGCAGAAGATGTGGTTAGTCACGAGTGCCTAAGCTCCATCCTGAACTTAGATATTCCTATTAACGTCAAAATTACGTTTTTTTTCCACTAATGCCCTTTCCCCTCCCCTCTCTCCTTTGTATCTCTGGTTTTCAAAGACGCAATTTTCTTATCGCCTTTTCTTTATCATGTATCGTAGGATCTGGAAGGCTGCAGATTCCTTCGTGTCGCAGAATCAGAACGTGTCTGAGGTGGTCAGGAAAGCCCGCGTCGTTCTCATATACATCTTGCAGTGGCTGCCACCGTCACCAGGTATATTGACATATTTTTTTCTTTTTTTTTCTTCTTCACACGAGAGGCGTCTGTTTGGTGTTATGATATATATCTTTTATCTAAGTTGTGAGTGATCACTTCTAGTGATTATGAAGACGGTTATGAATTTTACTAGATTAGTTTAACGACCATCTGTCATGTTAATTGGTGCTGAGGGAACAAAAATTACACCATAACAGAAGGAATTCAAGAAGTATCTCCCATATCCCTCCCATCTACACGATATCTTACAGATGACCTGAGCTCGTTACTCCCTCAACCTGTGATGGACCTCCACTACCTCCTCAACACCACCTGGATAGATCTGCTGGACGGATTTGACTATAACCTCATGCTCAACCCTGGCCTCGTCAACCTCACTCTACCAGAAATATGTTCCTCGACCTATAACCTCCAGGAACCAACGGGAGGCGCTGGCAATTTTCGGGACATGCTGGATACGTTCTGTCAGCTGGTATCGGATCTCGCTTCGGAGGATTGGCTGCAGATCCAGAAACTGTTGAGTGACTTGGTTAGTTGATGTGTCTTTCTTTCCTTCTTGCGTTTCATTATTCAAATCATTTAATAATCATGCTTCTATGTTATGTCTGTGCTGTGTTAATGTTGTGTTCGTGTCACGAAAGTAGTATTCTAGAACGTAAAAGCGTGGCGAATGACAATGCCCAAACGACGAATTCATAAGAGAAACTACAGTCAGTATATCACAAACAAAAGGTAGTTAAATTATGTTTCGAATCATTTGTTGTACTTGTCTAAGCTACATAAAAACGGGATGAGAGGGATCGTGTATTTATATATAGATCTTCCTTATTTTGTGCATATTTACTGTACATATATGCGCATCTTCTGTATATCACATATACAGATTTAATGTATACATATTTCACATAATTATATACTTTAACTTTACGTTCCTGCCTACAGTTATCATTCATTTAATTTTACCTTCACTCTCCTTCGAAAAATCTTTCAAAAGGTAAACAAACTCAAAATCAACAGGGACCCCACGTTATCCTAAAATCATTTGTAATCCAAATCTAGGACAATGATATCTAATCTATCCAAATATAGATATTTATTCGCAAACGTAATGCTCATATAAAGTATTGGTAGCAAAGTTAGACTAAAAGCATATATTTTTTCGCTCGTGTAAACTATCGTGACAACCCTACCCTCTTGTTACGGATTTTCCATGATCGTTCCAATAATTTCGCCGCATTTGCCACGACTTTGCCACGTGTTGACACACAGTTGACACGCTATTGACACGAACACGGGCTTCTAGAATACCAAGTACAGCAGGTCCATGTACTTTCCACACTAGGAACTTATAGTAAATTTATTAATCCCACTCTCCTTCCCATCACTCCAGGAGAAAGACGAAAATTCTAAACAGGAAGGAAAGAAAGGTCGTGAGTCAGTCAGTCAAGAAATCTACGATCTCGGTCAGCAAGTGTACTATCGCCTGGAAATCTTACTGGAGGGAGGCGAATCGTCCTTGTTGCACGAAACGTTGCTTGAACTGCAATCGTACTTGAGTTGGGAGAATTGGGAGGAGCTCTTGATGAGAGTCAAAGCGAGGAAGGAAAATAGGTATGGATTTTTGTTTTTCTTCTTTTTTGTTTGTTTGTTTGAATGTTATTTTGTTTTTACTTTATCTTTTTTTTCAGTTTATTTATTTGTTTGTTTGTTGATTTATTCGTGTTTGTTGTTTTATCTATTAATTTATCTGTTCTTTTGTTTATTAATTTATTCGTCTTTTAATTCATTTATTTATTCATATGTTTATTCATTTATTTATTCATCTGTTTGTCTATCTATCTATCCATCTATCTTTCTATTTCTTCATTCGTCTACTTACCTTTTTATGTATATGATATATATATATACATATATATGTATATATACATATATATATATACATATATATATATATATATATATATA